>ML810809.1:41507-57560 GCA_009831015.1 Picea engelmannii | reverse complement strand
TATATATATATATATAAATAATTGCAAGGGATTTTGGACATGTGATATAGATAAGAGAAGGCTACTAAATGTATCCAAGTGGGTGTACAACCATTCACTAAAGAATGTAATTAGACATATAAGTTTATTTTTCTTAATGATAATTCGTGCTCATAAAAAGGGATAAAATGTAATTGGGACATGTGATCTAGGTAAGAGAAGGTTGCTAAATGTATCCAAGTGGGTGCACAACTATTCACTACAAAATGAATTTAGTTATATAAGTTTATTTTTTTTAACAATACTTTTCAAATTTACATGGTCATAAAAAAATTACATGCTTATAAAAATGGTTAAAATGTAATTGTGAGATAGTTGAAATGTTTAAATTTTTATATATTTTTTTATATAATAGTAAAAGTTATTTCATTTATATATAAAATTAAAATAAATTTAATAAAGATAAATACAATTATAGTTAGATGAATGTTCAATTATAATATTTTTAATATAAATTTGTTTTTTTTTTTCTTAATTTATAATTACATGCTCATATGCTCATAAAAAGGATTAAAATGTAATTGTGCGATAGTTGAAATGCTTAACTTTTTTATATAATAGTAAAAATTATTTCATTTATATATACAATTAAAATAAATTTAATATAAATTTAATAAAGATAAATATTATTATAGTTAGATGGATGTTAAATTAAAATATTTTTAATATAAAATTGTTGTTTTTTTTTATGGAAAAATAATTTATAAATTTTAATGTTAGTTTTGTTTTTATATGAGTGGGCTTAATGGTTAAGAACATGTGTTTCCTCTTAAAAGGTCACAGGTTCAAATCCAGAGGGGGTAGGGTATGTATACCTTCGTAGACTTTACCAGTCCCTTGTCCCACAAACAAGGGAGTCTCATACACCAATTTGGTGTGCTAGCCTGGTCGTGACCTTAAAAATAGATTATTATTATTATAATATTGATATTTTGATGTTTTTCATAAATAATGTTTCTTATCTTAATATTTTTTGTAAAAAATTATAATGTAAACACATTTGAAAATTATGAGTTCAAGAGAGATCCAACCTCGTAACTTAGTTAACAAGCAAGCTAGGTGAAGAGAATAAACATATTTTTAATAAGGTATAAAAATATTTTTAATTCAACAAAATGCATACACATTTCCTTTTAAGTAAATTTAACTTTATTTCATGCATAATTTGTGAATATGTTCTTGCCATCTAGACATGTGTGCATGTGTTATTAATAATTGTTTTTTATGGATGATTCCATGGTTTGAGATTAAAAATTATTACTTTAGGGATCATAAAAATTGTAGAATTAATCCCTCATAGTCACTTCTAAGACTCATGAACTATGAAAGGGGACATAAACTAGACTTGGCAGCTAAGGCTTTGGAAAAAAGAAAAATGTTTTTTAATCCCTACCCTTCAAGAATTTTGGGAGCTATCAACTCTTCCCAGTTTACTCATGGCAATACATATTGGTCCTTAGAACCTTACCAAAGGAATTTGAAGCAAATCCTCCTTATTTTTTCCAAAAGTACCTTTGGGAATCCAAGTTAATGACATTCAATAAATAGGAATAGCTTCTAAAATTGATTTCATCAGAACCAACCTTCCTTCTCTTGATAGCCATATGAAATTCCATACTTTCAATCATTTTTCCAATTTTTCCAATTTTTTCAACAACCAAAACCAATATGTTTTTCTATATTTATTTGGCTTTAACTAAAAGCCCAAGTATTTTAAACCTTTATCTAGGTTATTTGTATCAAAGGGGAAAATTTATTTGTAGCCCATATGATCTTCCGCCTCCATGTTGTGAACANACAACCAAAACCAATATGTTTTTCTATATTTATTTGGCTTTAACTAAAAGCCCAAGTATTTTAAACCTTTATCTAGGTTATTTGTATCAAAGGGGAAAATTTATTTGTAGCCCATATGATCTTCCGCCTCCATGTTGTGAACAGAAAGTGTGGACTTTCTCTCATTTATTTTCATTCCCGTGGATCTTTGAAACAACCCCAAAATTTTATTCAAAGTTTATGCATCACTCCTTAGCCTATTGCAGAAAATCAGAACATCATCAACAACAAGAAGATGAGTCACTTTTAAATTTGGGGATATACAGATACCTTGAAATTCCCCATGTGTTTTTCCCTCTTCGATGGCTGAGCTTAGTCCTTCCACCACCAACAAGAAAACGAGTGGAGATAAAGGACACCCTTGCCTTAGATCCCTGTCAGCATGGAATAAAGAGGATGTTGACCCATTGATAAAAAATTTAAAGGAGACTATTGTTAAGCAACACATTGCCCAATTGATAAAAGGTACCTCAAATCCCAGGTGAGTTAGAAGTAATATGATGTAAATCCAACTAACGCGATCATAGGCTTTTGATAAATAAATTTTTAGGATTGCTCCTTTGGATTTTATCGATTTCACACTATGGATAACTAAGTCCCCATAGTTGAGGCCTATTTCCCTTAATTCCCTCCAGGAGAGGCTTCGTCCAACTCTATATGTGGAGTTTCCCTTTTCTTGTGTTGTATAGGGCGAGATTCTCCTCCACAAACCTAGAAAAGGAAGGGACATTGACTAACATTATTCCCATGATTATGGCATCAGGAGTAGCGGAATAGGATGCCGTCATAATCCAATTTTTGATGAAAATGTTTATCCCCCCAAATAAATTCCATTTCTTGTGCCAAGCCTGCTCGAATATCCAAAGAAACAAGGATTTTGGTTACCGACATTTTATCTGTGGTTCAGAATGACCATTCTGTGTCCATATAGGTATCCATATAATTCTCGAACTCCTTGAAGCTTAGTTTTGTCTAGAACTTCGTTTACAACCTAAGCATACAAGCCCAAATATGGAGGAAATTCATTCTCTCCTTACTTGCATCAAAAAAGGGGGACCACTTGTTTAGGAGCGAGGGAGTTGAGTCTATTCTCTAGGGTTTCTTCAAAACCCTATATGTGTCCTCTTCTCTTTCAAATTTAAAAAAAAATCCATCCTCTTGCAAGAGTGGTTACCTTATGTAAAATGGAGGTGTCCTTGGATCATGAACTAGCCACCCAGTAATTTATTATCTTGATGCCAAACTGTCATCCTCGCACCTTAAAACAAAGTCTGTAACTTCTAGAGTGGTCGACTTACATATATCTTCATATATGAAAGTGGTCGGCTTCTACATATGTGCATATACGAAAGTGGCTAGATCCTATATATGTGCATATATGGAAGTCGATGCCTATACAAAATCCACCTTCCACCTTTCGTATATGCACATACATGGAAGTGGTTTGTTTCCATATATGCACATATATGGAAGTGGTCATCTTTCATATATACGCATATATGGAAGTTGACACATATACATAAGCCACCTTCCATATATGTGCATATATGGAGGTGGTGGGCTTCCCTATAATCACATATATAGAAGTGGTCGACTTTCGTATACATGCACGTATACAGAGGTAGACTGACTTCTTTATATGCACATATATGAAAGTCGGCCACTTGTGTATATGTGCTTTCATATATACGCATATACAGAAGTGGTTGAATTTCGTATATGCACATATACAAAAGTTGGTTGGCTTCCATATATGCACATATACAAAAGTCGGTCGCTTTCTTATTTGCACATATACGGAATCCCACCACTTCTAAATATACACATATGTGGAAGTTGGCTTCTATATATGTGTCAATTTATGTATATGTGCATATACAAAAGCCGACCACTTCCATATATGTACATATATGGAAGCCAACCACTTCCATATATGCACATATACGGAAGATGGATTACGTATATGCATCGACTTCCATATATGTGCATATACGTAATTGTACCACTTTTGTATATGCATATATGGAATCAGGCCATGTCCATATATGTTCATATAAAAAAGCCGACCATTTATATATATGCTCATATACAAAATTCAACCACTTCCGTATATGCGCATATATGGAAGTGGTCGACTTCCATTGATTCCCATATACGAAAGCCACCTTCCATATATGTGCATATATGAAAGTAATCGGATTTCGTATATGCACATATATGGAAGTGGAAGGATTTTGTATATGTGCACATAAACAAGTTGACCACTTCCATATATGCACATATATGGAAGTGGTCGACTTTCGTATATGTTCTTACACAGAAGTGGTCAGCTTTCGTATATGTGTATATATTGAAGTGACCGTCTTCTATATATGCACATATACAGAAGTTGACACATATACAAAAGCCACCTTCCATATATGTGCATATATGGAAGCAGACCAACTTCTGTATATACTCATATACAAAAGTCGACCACTTAAGTATATGCACATATACAAAAGTCGGCCACTTCAGTATATGCACATATACCAATGTGTGCGACATTCGTATATGTGGATATATATAAGTCGGATGGCTTTTGTATATCTACATATACAAAAGTTGGTCTCTTTCATATATGTGCATATATAGAAGCCTGCCACTTCTGTATATGCACATATATAGAAGTCGACCACTTCTGTATATGTGCATATAGGGAAGCCGACAAATTCCATATATGTGCATATACAAAACATGGCTTCCGTATATGCATCGACTTCCGTATATGTGCATTTATTGAATCCTACCACTTATGTATATTTTCATATATGGAATTCGACCATGTTCATATATGCGCATATAAGGAAGCCAACCAATTTTGTATATGTGCATATATGGAGGTCAACCATGTCCATATATGCGCATATACAAAAGTGGTCGACTTCTGTATATGTGCATATACAAAGTGGTTGGATTCCATATATGCCCATATATGGAAGCCACTTTCGTATATGCACATATATGAAAGTGACCGAGTTCCATATATGTGCATATATGGAACTGGTAGGATTTTTTATATGCGCATATACAAAAACTGGGCACTTCTGTATATGCACATATATGGAAGTGGAGGACTTTCATATATGCACATATACAGAAGCTGACCACTTCTGTATATGTGCATATATCGAAGTCGACTTATTTATATGTGCCAAATTCCATATATGCACATATACAGAAGTCAACCACTTCCATATATGTACATATAGGGAAGTCGGCCACTTCCATATATTCACATATACGGAAGGTGGCTTCCATATATGCGCCAAATTTCATATATGTGTGATCCATAATTGATCTTTTAAAGACTTTGATTAAGTTTATGCATGATTTGATTTACCATTTAGGAATTAAGAGAAGAAGCTTAATGAAAGAAGTTGCAGCCATATAAGAAGTAAAAACAACAAACCAAAACACCAAGATTGTTAATAGAGTTTGACACAAGTTTTCCTACGTCTCTGGGCCTTTGTCTTAGTGGGGAAGGATTCTTATTAATCTTCAATGATTTAAGAATACAAAAGAAAAGATCACATAATAGCTCCTGAAACCACCTTTCATATCTGCAACTTCTAGACAAAAACATACATCACCATTGGTTGGAACAGAAAATTTTGAGACTTTTGAGTATAAGGTCGAGTATGCTTGGATCGACATCTCAGTCTTTGGAGGAAATTTTCTGTTCAACTACTCGTATGCAGAAAAAAAATCCATATTCGAATTCCACTCGAAATTATTCAACTTTTGAGTATAAAGTTGACCTGCTTCTGAACAGTCCCTCGGGGCCTCCCCTTGGCATGAATCCCAATGATGCGCACTGTCAGATCTGTACAGTCTTGATTTTCATGCCAGAAAAAACTTAACTTTTCTTGATTTTTGTGACCGGATAAATAAGCCATACTCTGCCAAATTTAGCAACAATTTCAAACTTAGCACCAGTTAGCCAGATTTAGTGATATTTTGCCAGATATGGAGGATCTTTTCCATATTTCGTTGACCTTATAGAAGGTGCCATGTGGTGCCTCCTCATTGGGCCATGTGTCACCTCACCATTGGTCTGAGCCATGTCACTTCCCTCCACATCAGCCCGCACAATCATCGTACAACTGCAACGTGTCATCCGTACGACTTTCATGTGTCATCCGTATGAATGCCACGTCATCGTACAAGCCTACCACGTGTCATCTATATGGATGCCATGTCATTGTATGACCCTATGACGTGTCATCCATACGACTACCATGTCATTGTACGAACCTTCCACATGTCATCCATATGAATTCCACATCATCATACGACCCTACCATGTGTCATCCGTACAACTACCACATCATCGTATAGACTTCCACATGTTGCGTCCGTACAATATCATGTGTCACTTCTGTACTGGTCAAATTTAGCCCTTAAAATGTCAAAATGACTGCCACATGTTAGCCTTTGGTGATGCCACATGTCATGTTGATGTCATCATGACGTATTGTCGATGTCATCATTGACTTTTCCCTGTTGACTTTGACTTTTTTTGCATGTTTGGACTGATCTTCAGATCACGATAACTTCTGCATATAGTGTCCATTTTCAGAAAAAATATATATGGTCAGAATCTGCACAACGATCTCGACACAATGGCATTGGTTTCGTCTAATTCCAAGAACTTTTGTTTTTAGGCCTTCCTCGATCCATTTTGGAGCATTCCTCCCCACTAAGACCTTTTGGTCCTCCAAAAGGGTATTAACTAGACATCAAGTGCGGGATAGGCCTCCCCACTTGTCCTTTGTATTTAAACTATGTCATGTGCACCTGCCACATCACAATCAATTTCATAATAACCATTTCAAATGAAAGCATATTGTTAGCCACTTGAACTCATTCACATCTTACTGAATCCACTACCATCCATGTAGAAAACATTAGCAGTAATAGCATCAGAAATATGATTGAAACTAAACCAATAGGTTTGATGTGCTTGCATGACATTTACTTATCTTGAAGCAAAGTATGATTGAATTCCCATCCTACAACCATCTCATGTTCATGCTTAAGATCAACTTGTTTACTTGGCACAATTATAGGTGTATTTCTTACATAAGCTGCCTTCTGTAATTGTTCCATTGTTAGAAGAGATTGATTTTCTTTTATTTTATGAGCATGTACAACATATTCATTGCCTTCTTTAATTAAGTGACATTGATTTTTTTCCCTGTAGAATATTTATTTGCGATCATATAAATAAGGGCTACCTAAGACCATTCCACATGTTTCTAGCGGCACCACATCACATGTTACTTCATCCACATACTTAGATGTAATTGCAAACTTTATGATAGATTGCTTTGCTATGGGAAATTTATGATCTTTGCTTATCCAATTTAGTGAATAGGGTTTGTGAAGCATCTTAGTGTTTGGTCCCAATTTCTCAACCACTTCTTCTGAAATTAAGTTAGATTCAGATCCGTTATCTATCAATGTGTCGATCTTAGTATGTTTCATTATGACCCTTATATGAAACAATTTACTTCTTGAATCAAAACCATCACCAATTTTATCTGTCAAACCAACTGCTATGATTTTAGACTCATCACTTGAATCATACCCCAAGTCTATTGGTCGTGTTGTTGTTGCAAATTTTTTCCTCCCTTTCTTTTATTTGAACCACTTCAGTCTCTTCTCTAGTTGAAACTGCCAGCAATGCTCATCATTGTGCCCTTATTTCTTGCAATGTTTGCAATAGAGCTTATGTTCCTTCACTGTCATTGAATTTTATTTCTTTCCATTCCCTTTTCCTTTTCCATCCTTCTTTGAAGATGTTTCCCCTGATACACTATCTCCGGTTTTTCCTGCTTCAATATACGTTGATTTAATAGAAACCCCATCAATATTAGTAGGTCCAAACATGAATACAATATTACGAATATAAGTAGAAAAACCTCCTATATACTTCACAAGATTTTCTTGTGTAGTTAATGGAACATCTAAAATCAAAGCCATCTTACGAAACTCATATGTATATTCCTGCACTGACTGTCCTTTTTTTAACTTAAGACTTTGAAATTCAATTAAATCCTTTTCCTTATATCCCAATGGATATAATTGTTTTCTAAGTGTGGAAATAAAATCATTCCATGATGGAAAAATCTTACCAACTTGCTGAGTTCCATGTTGCATTTTACTTTGCCACCGGATGAGAGTTGTGCTTTCAAGACGAAGCGATGCCAATCTCATTTTGGTTTCCTCATATTTGATTTTTTGCACATTGCAATATACCTCCATCTGTCAAACCTAGTTATCAAGTTTCTCATCATTAACTTTGCCAGCATACATAGGCAAAACAAGTATTACATCAATTTTAAGTAATGGCATATCAGGCTTATGTTTATGAGAATGTTTTCTTGCAGTAGAATTTGAAATTGTACTTGAAGAAGAAGAAGATGACGGATATGAAGGAGGAGTTTTAGGAGGGTCATCTCCTTCTTCACTTTTGTCTTTCCTTGAAGATTCCCATTGAACCAATCTCTTTCGTTCCAAGTAATCATCATACAACACTTTTACCATCTCCGACAGGGAAAATAAAGTTCTTTGAAACTATCTTTAATTTTGAGAAAGTCCTTCTGATGCCATCTTCTCACGTTGAGATGTCCTCTTTCTTGATCCAATCTCAGGATCTCCTTCGACAAGCTCACCTTCACCATGACTTAGCTTTTCCCTGGTAATCATGCAAAATCAAATAACCAACTTTCAATATGATCTGATACCACTTGATCCGTAATTGATATTTTAAAGACTTTGGTTAAGTTTATGCATGAGTTGATTTACCATTTAGGAATTAAGAGACAAATCTTAATGAAAGAAGTTGTAGCCATATAAGAAGAAGAAACAACAAACCATAACACCAACATTGTTAATGGAGTTTGACACAAGTTTTCCTACGTCTCTGAACCTTTGTCTCAGTGGGGAAGTCTTCTTATTAATCTTCAATGATTTAAGAATACAAAAGAAAGGCTTACATAACATCTCCTGGAACCACCTTTCATATCTGCAACTTTTGGACAGAAACATACATCACCATTGGCTGTAAACAAAAATTTTGAGAGTTTTGAGTATAAAGTCAACTATTCTTGGATCAACATCTCGGGCTCTGGAGGAAATTTTTTGTTTGATGAATCTGATGCAGAAAAAGAATCCATATTCAGAATCCCCTTGAAATTATGCAAACTTTGAGTATAAATTTGACCTACTTCTGAATAGTCCCTCAAGGCCTCCCCTCAACATGAATCACAATGTTGCACCTGTCAAATCTATACAGTCTGTACAGTCTCAATTTGCGTGCCAAAAAAAACTTAACTTTTCTCAATTTCCATGCCCAGCTAAATAAGCTAGACTTTGCCACATGGAACCTCCTCATTGGGCCATGTGTCACCTCGCCATTGGTATGAGCCACGTCACTACCCACCATGTTATCCCGCACAATCATTGTACGACTGCCACGTGTCATTCGTACGACTGCCACATCATTGTGCAACCCTGCCACATATCATCCGTATGACTGCCACATCATCGTATGACCCTACCACGTGTCATCTGTACAACTACCACATCATCGTACATCCCTGCCATGTGTCATCCGTATGAATTTCATGTCATCATATGACTTCTATGTCATCTTACGGACTGTCACATGTCGTGTCCATATAGTGCCACGTGTCACCTTTGTATGGTGCGATGTGTCACTTCTGTACTGGTACAAGTCAGCCCTGAAAAAGTAAAAAATGACAGCCACATGTCATCCTCTGGTGTTTCCATGTGTCATGCTGATGTCAACATGACATACTGCTAACGTCATCATTGACTTTGACCTGTTGACCTTGACTTTGATTTTTTTTTCCTGTTTGACTTGAACTTCAGATCGCGATAACATCTCAGCATGACATAATACTAACGTCATCATTGAATTTGACATGTTGACTTTGACTTTGAATTTTTTTTTCCTTTTTGACCTGATCTTCAGATCGCGATAACTTCTGCATACGGTGTCCATTTTTAGAAAAATAAATAAATGGTCGGAATCGACACAACGAGCCTGACACAATGGCATTGGTTTTGTCCGATTCCAAGAAATTTGATTTTTGGGCCTTCCTGGATCCATGTTGGATCAATACGCATATACGAAATCCTACCACTTTTGTATATGTGCATATATTGAATCTAACTGCGTCCATATCTGTGCCTATACGGAAGCTGGCTACTTCTGTATACCCACATATACGAAAGACAACCACTTTTGTATATGGGCATATACGGAAGTGGTCGACTTTCGTATATGCCCATATACAGAAGCCACCTTCTGTGTATGCACATATACAGAAGTGGTGAGATTCCTTATTTGTGCATATATGGAAGTTGCAGGCTTTTGTATATACCCATATAGAGAAGTCGATCACTTCCATATATGCACAGATATGAAAGTGACCGAATTTTGTATATGCACATATATGGACGCTGACCACTTCCATATATGAACATATACGAAAGTGGTCGACTTTGGTATATGCATATATATGAAAGTGGTCAGCTTCCATATATGCGCATATACGAAATCCAACCACTTTCATATATGTGCATATACTAAAGTTGCCAGCTTCGTTATATGCTCATATATGGAAGTGATCACTTATGTATATGTGCATATACCGAAGCTGAACACTTCCATATATGCACATATACAGAAGCCGACCACTTCCATATATGTGCATATACAGATGCCACCATTCATATATGTGCATATATGGAAGTCAACCACTTTCGTATATGTGCATATACAGAAGCTAACCACTTTTGTATATGCGCATTTATGGAAATCATCCACTTCCATAAATGTGCATTAACAAAAATTTTCGGCTTCCATATATGCACATCTACGGAAGTGGTCAGATTATGTATATAGACATATATGGAAGTGGATGTATTTCGTATATGTGCATATATGAAATGTGGCTTCTGTATATTCACATATATGGAAGTGGTCAACTTCTGTATATGCACATATTCACATATATGGAAGTGGTCAGCTTCCATATATTCACATATATGGAAGTGGTCAGATTTCATATATGTGCATATATTAAAGTTGTCGGCTTCCTTATATGTGCATATACGAAAGTTGCCAACTTTCATATACGTGTATATACAAAAGTCGGTCAGATTTCGTATATGCGCATATATTAAAGTTGGTCACTTCCATATATCATATACGGAAGCCGACCACTTTCGTATATGCACATATACGGAAGTGGTTGACTTTCATATATGCACATATATGGAAGCCAAATGAATTTTGTATATGCGTATATACGGAATTCGGTCGGCTTCCGTATATACACATATACGAAAGTCAACCACTTTTTTATATGTGCATATACGGAAGTGGCCCACTTCCGTATATGAACATATATGTAATCCAACCACTTCCGTATATGTGCATATACGAAATCTAACACTTCTATATATGAAAATATACGAAATCCACCCTTCATTTATGCACATTTATGGAAGCCATATAAGACAGGTGTCTTTCGTATATGCGAATATATGAAAGGTGACTTTCATGTATTCGCATATACGAAAGTGGTAAGCTTTTGTATATGCATATATATGAAAGTGGTCGGATTACATATATGTGCATATATGAAAGTCGACCGCTTCTATATATACACATATACAAAAGTGGTCGACCTCCTTATATGTACATATACGAAAGTTGTCCACTTTCGTATATGCATATATATGGAATTCAGTCGACTTCCATATAACCGCATATATGAAAGTAGACCACTTCCGTATATGTGCATATATGAAAGTGGTTGACTTCCTTATATGCATATATACATAAGTCGGTCGGATTCCATATATGCGCATATATGAAAGTCCGCCACTTCCACATGTGGATATATGAAAGTGGACGACTTTTGTATATGCGTATATATAGAAGTTGGTCGAATTTTGTATATGCGCATATATGAAACTCGACCACTTCTGTATATGTGCATATACGAAAGTGGTCGGATTATGTATATGCACATATACATAAGTGGTCGAATTTCATATATGTGCATATACGAAAGCGAGTTGTTTTTGTATATGTACATATAAGGAATCCAACCACTTTAGTATATGTGCATATACCGAAGTGGTTGACTTCTGTATATGCACATATATGTAAGATGACCACTTCTGTCTATGGGCATATACGGAAGATGACCAATTTTGTATATGCGAATATATGGAAGCCACCTTTCATATATGCGCATATATGGAAGCCAACCACTTCCGTATATGTGCATATACAAAATCTGGACACTTACAAATATGTGCATATATGGAAGCCAACCAATTTCGTATATGCGCATATACGGAAGGTGGATTCCGTGTATATGAATTTACAAAAGTAGTTGACTTCCATAAATGCGCATATACAGAAATGGTTGGTTTCCATATACGCACATATATTAATGTCATTAGCTTTCGTATATGTCCATATATGAATGGTGGTGTCCGTATGCGCACATATATGGAAGTGGTCGACTTCCATATATGTGCATATATGGAAGTGGTCAGCTTCGATATATGCACATATATGGAAGTGATCACTTTTGGATATGTGCATATATCGAAGCTCAAAACTTTAGTATATGCGCATAGACGAAAGTGGTCGGCTTCTGTATATGCACATATACAGAAGTCAACCACTTATGTATATACAAATATACCAAATTCGACCACTTATGTATATGGACATATACAAAAGTAACTGACTTTCGTATATGCACATATATGAAAGTTGTCCACTTTTGTATATCTGCATATATGGAAGTGGTAGGATTTTGTATATGCGCATATACAAAAGCCGACACTTCCATATATGCACATATACGAAATTCGACCTCTTTTGTATATTATGGAAGTGGTTGAATTTCGTATATGTGCATATATGGACATGGCCAGATTCCATATATGCAGATATACAAAAGTGGTAGGCTTTTGTATATGTGCATACAAAGAAGTCGATGGATATATAGAAGCCACCTTTTTTATATGCGTATATATGGAAGTGGTTGGCTTCCCTATATGCACATATATAGAAGTGGTCGTCTAAGAGCTTTCGTATATGCACATATATGGAAATGGACATATATACAAAAATTTGGCTTCCATATATGCGCATATATGGAAGTGGGAACATTTACAAAAATTTGGCTTCCATATATGCACATATATGGAAGTGGTCAACTTTCGTATATGTGCATATATGAAAGTCGACCACTTCCATATATGTGCATATATGGAAGTGACCAACTTCTTTATATGTGAATATATGAAAGTGGTCGACTTCTGTATATGCGCATATATAAAAGTGGTTGACTTTCGTATATGCGCATACATGGACATGGTTAGATTCCATATATGCACATATACAGAAGTTGTAGGCTTTCGTATATGCGCCTATATGCAAGTCGATACATATATGGAATCCGCCTTCTGTATATGCACATATATGGAAGTGGTCGTCTTCCCTATATGCACATATACGGAAGTGGTCGGATTTCGTATATGCGCATATACGAAAGTTGGAACGTATACAAAAGTCGGCTTCCATATATGCGCATATACAAAAGATGTGGGCTTGCACATATGCACATGTATGAAAGTGCCCGAATTTCGTATATGTACATATACGAAATCCGACCGACTTCTGTATATGTGCATATATGAAATTTGGCCACTTCCGTATATGCGCATATATTGAAGTGGTCGACTTTCGTATATGTGCATATATAGTTGGTTTGATCCCATATATGCGCATAAACAAAATTCGGTCGTTTCTGTATATGCACATATATGGAATCCCACCACTTCCATATGTGCACATATATGGAAGGTGGATTTTGTATATGTTCCAAATTTAGTATACGCTCATATACGAAAGACAACAACTTCCGCATATGCACATATACAAAAGTCAACCAGTTCCATATATGTGCATATACGGAAGTGGTCGACTTCTATATATGCGCATATACAAAAGCTTTCTACTTCCATATATGCGCATATATGGAAGCCGACCACTTTCATATATGTGAATATACGAAAGGTGGCTTTCAAATGTGGCCATATATGGAAGCCGACCACTTCCGTATATACGCATGTACGAAAGTGGACGACTTTCGTATATGTGCATATACAGAAGTGACCATCTTCCATATATGCACATATATGGACCTGGTCAAATTCCATATATGCACATATGAAAAAGTGGTAGGCTTCTATATATGCGCATATATGGAAGTCGATGCATATACGAAAGCCATATTCCATATATTCACATATAGAAGTGGTCGACTTCCCTATATTGACATATACATAAGTGGTCAGCTTCCATATATGCACATATATGAAATTTAGGACATATAGAGAAGTTGGATTCCATATATGTGCATATACATAAGTGGTGGGCATCCGTATATGTGCATATACGAAAGTGACCGACTTTCGTATATGCGCATATATGGAAGTGGATTGCCAATTTTGTTAATGCACATATATCGAAGTGGCTTGCGACTTTCGTTAATGCACATATATGGAAGTGACTTGCAACTTTCGTTAATGCGCATTTATGGAAGCGGTCAACTTCCATAAATGCATATATACGAAAGTGGTTGGATTTCGTATATGTACATATATGAATTGTGGCGTCCGCATATGCACATATATGGAAGTGGTCGACTTCCGTATATGTGCATATACGAAAGTGGTTGGCTTCAGTATATGCACATATACAGAAGTGGTCACTTCCGTATATGTGCATATAATGAAGCTAGAAATTTTAATATATTTTCATATACGAAAGTGGTTTGCTTCTGTATATGTGCATATACATAAGCTGTCCACTTTCATATATGCACATATACCAAAGTCAACCACTTCCATATATTCACATATACGTAAGTGGTCGGATTTCGTATATGTGCATATACAAAAGTAGATCACTTTTGTATATGGGCATATATGGAAGTGGTCGACTTTTGTATATGCGCATATACAAAAGCATGCAACTTCCATATATGTGCTTATACGAAATCCACCTTCTATATATGCGCATATACAAAAGTGGTCAACTTCTATATATGTGCATATATGGAAGTTGCAGGCTTTTGTATATGCACATATACAAAATTTGACCACTTCCATATATGCACATATACAGAAGCGACTGAATTTTGTATCTGCGCATATACGGAAGTCGACCACTGTTATATATGCTCATATACAAAAGTGGTTGAATTCGATATATGCTCATATACGAAAGTTGCCCACTTCGTTATAAGCACATATACGAAAATGATCACTTCTGTATATGTGCATATATTGAACCCCACCACTTCCGTATATGCACATATATAGAAGCCGACCACTTCTATATATGTGCATATATGGATTCCACCATTCATATATGTGCATATACGAAAGTTGACCACTTTCATATATGTGCATATACAGAGGCCAACCACTTCCATATATGCACATTTATGGAAGTTGACCACTTCTGTATATTCCCATATACAGAAGTGGTCGGCTTTCATATATGCATATATATATAAGTAGCCACCTTCCGTATATGTGCATATATGGATGCAATCAGATTTGATATATGCACATATACATAACTGATAGGCTTCCATATATTCGCATTTACAGAAGTTGGCACATATATGGAAGTGATCGGCTTCCCTATATGCACATATATTGAATAGTAACATTTATATTTTGATGTTTTTCATAAATAATGTTTCTTATCTCGATTTTTTTTTATGTTTTATCAATTATTTAAAAAAATAAAATACTAAAGCAAGTGTATGAACTTGGTGGACCTTTCAGATGCAATCCAATATATAAATAACCTGCTTAAGTTATAAAAATAAAGAATGTAAACTCATTTGAAAACTATCAGTTCAAGAAAGATTCAACCTCGTAACTTAGTTGACAAGCAAGCTAGGTGAAAGGAATAAAATTATTTTTAATAAGGAATAAAAATATTTTTAATTCAACAAAATGCATATACATTTCCTTTTATGTGTATGCATACTT
>ML810809.1:0-41407 GCA_009831015.1 Picea engelmannii | reverse complement strand
GGCACCACATCACATGTTACTTCATCCACATACTTAGATGTAATTGCAAACTTTATGATAGATTGCTTTGCTATGGGAAATTTATGATCTTTGCTTATCCAATTTAGTGAATAGGGTTTGTGAAGCATCTTAGTGTTTGGTCCCAATTTCTCAACCACTTCTTCTGAAATTAAGTTAGATTCAGATCCGTTATCTATCAATGTGTCGATCTTAGTATGTTTCATTATGACCCTTATATGAAACAATTTACTTCTTGAATCAAAACCATCACCAATTTTATCTGTCAAACCAACTGCTATGATTTTAGACTCATCACTTGAATCATACCCCAAGTCTATTGGTCGTGTTGTTGTTGCAAATTTTTTCCTCCCTTTCTTTTATTTGAACCACTTCAGTCTCTTCTCTAGTTGAAACTGCCAGCAATGCTCATCATTGTGCCCTTATTTCTTGCAATGTTTGCAATAGAGCTTATGTTCCTTCACTGTCATTGAATTTTATTTCTTTCCATTCCCTTTTCCTTTTCCATCCTTCTTTGAAGATGTTTCCCCTGATACACTATCTCCGGTTTTTCCTGCTTCAATATACGTTGATTTAATAGAAACCCCATCAATATTAGTAGGTCCAAACATGAATACAATATTACGAATATAAGTAGAAAAACCTCCTATATACTTCACAAGATTTTCTTGTGTAGTTAATGGAACATCTAAAATCAAAGCCATCTTACGAAACTCATATGTATATTCCTGCACTGACTGTCCTTTTTTTAACTTAAGACTTTGAAATTCAATTAAATCCTTTTCCTTATATCCCAATGGATATAATTGTTTTCTAAGTGTGGAAATAAAATCATTCCATGATGGAAAAATCTTACCAACTTGCTGAGTTCCATGTTGCATTTTACTTTGCCACCGGATGAGAGTTGTGCTTTCAAGACGAAGCGATGCCAATCTCATTTTGGTTTCCTCATATTTGATTTTTTGCACATTGCAATATACCTCCATCTGTCAAACCTAGTTATCAAGTTTCTCATCATTAACTTTGCCAGCATACATAGGCAAAACAAGTATTACATCAATTTTAAGTAATGGCATATCAGGCTTATGTTTATGAGAATGTTTTCTTGCAGTAGAATTTGAAATTGTACTTGAAGAAGAAGAAGATGACGGATATGAAGGAGGAGTTTTAGGAGGGTCATCTCCTTCTTCACTTTTGTCTTTCCTTGAAGATTCCCATTGAACCAATCTCTTTCGTTCCAAGTAATCATCATACAACACTTTTACCATCTCCGACAGGGAAAATAAAGTTCTTTGAAACTATCTTTAATTTTGAGAAAGTCCTTCTGATGCCATCTTCTCACGTTGAGATGTCCTCTTTCTTGATCCAATCTCAGGATCTCCTTCGACAAGCTCACCTTCACCATGACTTAGCTTTTCCCTGGTAATCATGCAAAATCAAATAACCAACTTTCAATATGATCTGATACCACTTGATCCGTAATTGATATTTTAAAGACTTTGGTTAAGTTTATGCATGAGTTGATTTACCATTTAGGAATTAAGAGACAAATCTTAATGAAAGAAGTTGTAGCCATATAAGAAGAAGAAACAACAAACCATAACACCAACATTGTTAATGGAGTTTGACACAAGTTTTCCTACGTCTCTGAACCTTTGTCTCAGTGGGGAAGTCTTCTTATTAATCTTCAATGATTTAAGAATACAAAAGAAAGGCTTACATAACATCTCCTGGAACCACCTTTCATATCTGCAACTTTTGGACAGAAACATACATCACCATTGGCTGTAAACAAAAATTTTGAGAGTTTTGAGTATAAAGTCAACTATTCTTGGATCAACATCTCGGGCTCTGGAGGAAATTTTTTGTTTGATGAATCTGATGCAGAAAAAGAATCCATATTCAGAATCCCCTTGAAATTATGCAAACTTTGAGTATAAATTTGACCTACTTCTGAATAGTCCCTCAAGGCCTCCCCTCAACATGAATCACAATGTTGCACCTGTCAAATCTATACAGTCTGTACAGTCTCAATTTGCGTGCCAAAAAAAACTTAACTTTTCTCAATTTCCATGCCCAGCTAAATAAGCTAGACTTTGCCACATGGAACCTCCTCATTGGGCCATGTGTCACCTCGCCATTGGTATGAGCCACGTCACTACCCACCATGTTATCCCGCACAATCATTGTACGACTGCCACGTGTCATTCGTACGACTGCCACATCATTGTGCAACCCTGCCACATATCATCCGTATGACTGCCACATCATCGTATGACCCTACCACGTGTCATCTGTACAACTACCACATCATCGTACATCCCTGCCATGTGTCATCCGTATGAATTTCATGTCATCATATGACTTCTATGTCATCTTACGGACTGTCACATGTCGTGTCCATATAGTGCCACGTGTCACCTTTGTATGGTGCGATGTGTCACTTCTGTACTGGTACAAGTCAGCCCTGAAAAAGTAAAAAATGACAGCCACATGTCATCCTCTGGTGTTTCCATGTGTCATGCTGATGTCAACATGACATACTGCTAACGTCATCATTGACTTTGACCTGTTGACCTTGACTTTGATTTTTTTTTCCTGTTTGACTTGAACTTCAGATCGCGATAACATCTCAGCATGACATAATACTAACGTCATCATTGAATTTGACATGTTGACTTTGACTTTGAATTTTTTTTTCCTTTTTGACCTGATCTTCAGATCGCGATAACTTCTGCATACGGTGTCCATTTTTAGAAAAATAAATAAATGGTCGGAATCGACACAACGAGCCTGACACAATGGCATTGGTTTTGTCCGATTCCAAGAAATTTGATTTTTGGGCCTTCCTGGATCCATGTTGGATCAATACGCATATACGAAATCCTACCACTTTTGTATATGTGCATATATTGAATCTAACTGCGTCCATATCTGTGCCTATACGGAAGCTGGCTACTTCTGTATACCCACATATACGAAAGACAACCACTTTTGTATATGGGCATATACGGAAGTGGTCGACTTTCGTATATGCCCATATACAGAAGCCACCTTCTGTGTATGCACATATACAGAAGTGGTGAGATTCCTTATTTGTGCATATATGGAAGTTGCAGGCTTTTGTATATACCCATATAGAGAAGTCGATCACTTCCATATATGCACAGATATGAAAGTGACCGAATTTTGTATATGCACATATATGGACGCTGACCACTTCCATATATGAACATATACGAAAGTGGTCGACTTTGGTATATGCATATATATGAAAGTGGTCAGCTTCCATATATGCGCATATACGAAATCCAACCACTTTCATATATGTGCATATACTAAAGTTGCCAGCTTCGTTATATGCTCATATATGGAAGTGATCACTTATGTATATGTGCATATACCGAAGCTGAACACTTCCATATATGCACATATACAGAAGCCGACCACTTCCATATATGTGCATATACAGATGCCACCATTCATATATGTGCATATATGGAAGTCAACCACTTTCGTATATGTGCATATACAGAAGCTAACCACTTTTGTATATGCGCATTTATGGAAATCATCCACTTCCATAAATGTGCATTAACAAAAATTTTCGGCTTCCATATATGCACATCTACGGAAGTGGTCAGATTATGTATATAGACATATATGGAAGTGGATGTATTTCGTATATGTGCATATATGAAATGTGGCTTCTGTATATTCACATATATGGAAGTGGTCAACTTCTGTATATGCACATATTCACATATATGGAAGTGGTCAGCTTCCATATATTCACATATATGGAAGTGGTCAGATTTCATATATGTGCATATATTAAAGTTGTCGGCTTCCTTATATGTGCATATACGAAAGTTGCCAACTTTCATATACGTGTATATACAAAAGTCGGTCAGATTTCGTATATGCGCATATATTAAAGTTGGTCACTTCCATATATCATATACGGAAGCCGACCACTTTCGTATATGCACATATACGGAAGTGGTTGACTTTCATATATGCACATATATGGAAGCCAAATGAATTTTGTATATGCGTATATACGGAATTCGGTCGGCTTCCGTATATACACATATACGAAAGTCAACCACTTTTTTATATGTGCATATACGGAAGTGGCCCACTTCCGTATATGAACATATATGTAATCCAACCACTTCCGTATATGTGCATATACGAAATCTAACACTTCTATATATGAAAATATACGAAATCCACCCTTCATTTATGCACATTTATGGAAGCCATATAAGACAGGTGTCTTTCGTATATGCGAATATATGAAAGGTGACTTTCATGTATTCGCATATACGAAAGTGGTAAGCTTTTGTATATGCATATATATGAAAGTGGTCGGATTACATATATGTGCATATATGAAAGTCGACCGCTTCTATATATACACATATACAAAAGTGGTCGACCTCCTTATATGTACATATACGAAAGTTGTCCACTTTCGTATATGCATATATATGGAATTCAGTCGACTTCCATATAACCGCATATATGAAAGTAGACCACTTCCGTATATGTGCATATATGAAAGTGGTTGACTTCCTTATATGCATATATACATAAGTCGGTCGGATTCCATATATGCGCATATATGAAAGTCCGCCACTTCCACATGTGGATATATGAAAGTGGACGACTTTTGTATATGCGTATATATAGAAGTTGGTCGAATTTTGTATATGCGCATATATGAAACTCGACCACTTCTGTATATGTGCATATACGAAAGTGGTCGGATTATGTATATGCACATATACATAAGTGGTCGAATTTCATATATGTGCATATACGAAAGCGAGTTGTTTTTGTATATGTACATATAAGGAATCCAACCACTTTAGTATATGTGCATATACCGAAGTGGTTGACTTCTGTATATGCACATATATGTAAGATGACCACTTCTGTCTATGGGCATATACGGAAGATGACCAATTTTGTATATGCGAATATATGGAAGCCACCTTTCATATATGCGCATATATGGAAGCCAACCACTTCCGTATATGTGCATATACAAAATCTGGACACTTACAAATATGTGCATATATGGAAGCCAACCAATTTCGTATATGCGCATATACGGAAGGTGGATTCCGTGTATATGAATTTACAAAAGTAGTTGACTTCCATAAATGCGCATATACAGAAATGGTTGGTTTCCATATACGCACATATATTAATGTCATTAGCTTTCGTATATGTCCATATATGAATGGTGGTGTCCGTATGCGCACATATATGGAAGTGGTCGACTTCCATATATGTGCATATATGGAAGTGGTCAGCTTCGATATATGCACATATATGGAAGTGATCACTTTTGGATATGTGCATATATCGAAGCTCAAAACTTTAGTATATGCGCATAGACGAAAGTGGTCGGCTTCTGTATATGCACATATACAGAAGTCAACCACTTATGTATATACAAATATACCAAATTCGACCACTTATGTATATGGACATATACAAAAGTAACTGACTTTCGTATATGCACATATATGAAAGTTGTCCACTTTTGTATATCTGCATATATGGAAGTGGTAGGATTTTGTATATGCGCATATACAAAAGCCGACACTTCCATATATGCACATATACGAAATTCGACCTCTTTTGTATATTATGGAAGTGGTTGAATTTCGTATATGTGCATATATGGACATGGCCAGATTCCATATATGCAGATATACAAAAGTGGTAGGCTTTTGTATATGTGCATACAAAGAAGTCGATGGATATATAGAAGCCACCTTTTTTATATGCGTATATATGGAAGTGGTTGGCTTCCCTATATGCACATATATAGAAGTGGTCGTCTAAGAGCTTTCGTATATGCACATATATGGAAATGGACATATATACAAAAATTTGGCTTCCATATATGCGCATATATGGAAGTGGGAACATTTACAAAAATTTGGCTTCCATATATGCACATATATGGAAGTGGTCAACTTTCGTATATGTGCATATATGAAAGTCGACCACTTCCATATATGTGCATATATGGAAGTGACCAACTTCTTTATATGTGAATATATGAAAGTGGTCGACTTCTGTATATGCGCATATATAAAAGTGGTTGACTTTCGTATATGCGCATACATGGACATGGTTAGATTCCATATATGCACATATACAGAAGTTGTAGGCTTTCGTATATGCGCCTATATGCAAGTCGATACATATATGGAATCCGCCTTCTGTATATGCACATATATGGAAGTGGTCGTCTTCCCTATATGCACATATACGGAAGTGGTCGGATTTCGTATATGCGCATATACGAAAGTTGGAACGTATACAAAAGTCGGCTTCCATATATGCGCATATACAAAAGATGTGGGCTTGCACATATGCACATGTATGAAAGTGCCCGAATTTCGTATATGTACATATACGAAATCCGACCGACTTCTGTATATGTGCATATATGAAATTTGGCCACTTCCGTATATGCGCATATATTGAAGTGGTCGACTTTCGTATATGTGCATATATAGTTGGTTTGATCCCATATATGCGCATAAACAAAATTCGGTCGTTTCTGTATATGCACATATATGGAATCCCACCACTTCCATATGTGCACATATATGGAAGGTGGATTTTGTATATGTTCCAAATTTAGTATACGCTCATATACGAAAGACAACAACTTCCGCATATGCACATATACAAAAGTCAACCAGTTCCATATATGTGCATATACGGAAGTGGTCGACTTCTATATATGCGCATATACAAAAGCTTTCTACTTCCATATATGCGCATATATGGAAGCCGACCACTTTCATATATGTGAATATACGAAAGGTGGCTTTCAAATGTGGCCATATATGGAAGCCGACCACTTCCGTATATACGCATGTACGAAAGTGGACGACTTTCGTATATGTGCATATACAGAAGTGACCATCTTCCATATATGCACATATATGGACCTGGTCAAATTCCATATATGCACATATGAAAAAGTGGTAGGCTTCTATATATGCGCATATATGGAAGTCGATGCATATACGAAAGCCATATTCCATATATTCACATATAGAAGTGGTCGACTTCCCTATATTGACATATACATAAGTGGTCAGCTTCCATATATGCACATATATGAAATTTAGGACATATAGAGAAGTTGGATTCCATATATGTGCATATACATAAGTGGTGGGCATCCGTATATGTGCATATACGAAAGTGACCGACTTTCGTATATGCGCATATATGGAAGTGGATTGCCAATTTTGTTAATGCACATATATCGAAGTGGCTTGCGACTTTCGTTAATGCACATATATGGAAGTGACTTGCAACTTTCGTTAATGCGCATTTATGGAAGCGGTCAACTTCCATAAATGCATATATACGAAAGTGGTTGGATTTCGTATATGTACATATATGAATTGTGGCGTCCGCATATGCACATATATGGAAGTGGTCGACTTCCGTATATGTGCATATACGAAAGTGGTTGGCTTCAGTATATGCACATATACAGAAGTGGTCACTTCCGTATATGTGCATATAATGAAGCTAGAAATTTTAATATATTTTCATATACGAAAGTGGTTTGCTTCTGTATATGTGCATATACATAAGCTGTCCACTTTCATATATGCACATATACCAAAGTCAACCACTTCCATATATTCACATATACGTAAGTGGTCGGATTTCGTATATGTGCATATACAAAAGTAGATCACTTTTGTATATGGGCATATATGGAAGTGGTCGACTTTTGTATATGCGCATATACAAAAGCATGCAACTTCCATATATGTGCTTATACGAAATCCACCTTCTATATATGCGCATATACAAAAGTGGTCAACTTCTATATATGTGCATATATGGAAGTTGCAGGCTTTTGTATATGCACATATACAAAATTTGACCACTTCCATATATGCACATATACAGAAGCGACTGAATTTTGTATCTGCGCATATACGGAAGTCGACCACTGTTATATATGCTCATATACAAAAGTGGTTGAATTCGATATATGCTCATATACGAAAGTTGCCCACTTCGTTATAAGCACATATACGAAAATGATCACTTCTGTATATGTGCATATATTGAACCCCACCACTTCCGTATATGCACATATATAGAAGCCGACCACTTCTATATATGTGCATATATGGATTCCACCATTCATATATGTGCATATACGAAAGTTGACCACTTTCATATATGTGCATATACAGAGGCCAACCACTTCCATATATGCACATTTATGGAAGTTGACCACTTCTGTATATTCCCATATACAGAAGTGGTCGGCTTTCATATATGCATATATATATAAGTAGCCACCTTCCGTATATGTGCATATATGGATGCAATCAGATTTGATATATGCACATATACATAACTGATAGGCTTCCATATATTCGCATTTACAGAAGTTGGCACATATATGGAAGTGATCGGCTTCCCTATATGCACATATATTGAATAGTAACATTTATATTTTGATGTTTTTCATAAATAATGTTTCTTATCTCGATTTTTTTTTATGTTTTATCAATTATTTAAAAAAATAAAATACTAAAGCAAGTGTATGAACTTGGTGGACCTTTCAGATGCAATCCAATATATAAATAACCTGCTTAAGTTATAAAAATAAAGAATGTAAACTCATTTGAAAACTATCAGTTCAAGAAAGATTCAACCTCGTAACTTAGTTGACAAGCAAGCTAGGTGAAAGGAATAAAATTATTTTTAATAAGGAATAAAAATATTTTTAATTCAACAAAATGCATATACATTTCCTTTTATGTGTATGCATACTTCTGTATAAGCGCATATACAAAATCCGTTCACTTTCATATATGCGCATATATGGAGGGTGGCTTCTATATATGAGCATATAATGAAGCCGACCACTTATGTATATCCACATATATGGAAGCTAACCACTTATGTATATGCACATATACGAAAGTGGTCGACTTCCATATATGCGCATATACAAAAGTGGTCAACTTTCGTATATCCGCATATATGGACGTGGTCGGATTTCATATATGAAAATACACAACAGTGGTAGGATTCAATATATGCGCATATACAAAAGTCGGTGCATATAGAAAATCCACCTTCTGTATATGTGCATATATGGATTCGTTCGGCTTCCCTATATGCACATATATGAAAGTGGTCAGCTTATGTATATGTGCATACATGGAAGTTGGCACATATAAATAAGTTGGCTTCCATATATGCGCATATACAAAAGTGGAGGGCTTCGTATATGCACATATATGAAAGCGACTGAATTTTGTATATGCACATATACGAATGTCAGACACTTTCGTATATGCACATATAATCAATTAGCCGACTTTAATATATTCACATATACTAAAGTGGTCGACTTTCATATATGCATATATACAAAAGTTGGTCCGCTTCCATATATGTGCATATACGAAAGTCGGTCGCTTTTGTATATGCGCATATACAGAAGCCTGGCACTTCCATATATGCACATATATGGAAGGTGGATTTTGTTTATGTGCCAACTTCTGTATATGTGCATATACAAAAGACGACCACCTTCGCATTTTTTCATATATGGAGGCTGACCACTTCCGTATATGCGCATATACAAAATTCAACCACTTGCATATATGTTCATATACGAAAGTGGATGACTTTCGTATATGCACATATATGAAATCTTGCCACTTCCATATATGCGCATATACGAAAGTTGGTTACTTCCGTATATGCGCATATATGGAAGGTGGCTTTCGTATATGGGAATCAATAGAAGCCAACCACTTTCATTATATGCGCATATACGGAAGTGGTAGACTTCCATATATGCACATATATGGAAGTGGCCAACTTTCGTATATGCACATATATGGACATGGACCGATTCCATATATGCGCATATACATAAGTGGCAGGATTCCGTATATTCACATATATGGAATTCGACGCATATAAAGAAGTCACACCCTTCCATATATGTGCATATATGGAAGTGGTTGGCTTCCCTATATGCACATATACGGAAGTGGTCGGCTTTTGTATATACGCATATACGAAAATTGACTCATATAGAGAAGGAAAATTCCATATATGCACATATACGGAAGTGGTGGGATTCCTTATATGCGCATATACGAAAGAGGCTGAATTTAATATATGTGCATATATCAAAGTCGGTCTACCTCTGTATATGTGCATATACGAAATTCATCTGCTTCCATATATGTGCATATATAGAAGCCCGCCACTTACATATATGCACATATATGGAAGGTGACTTCTGTATATGTGTCAAATTCCATATATGTGCATATACAAAATACTACCACTTCTGTATATGCGCATATATGGAAGTCGACCACTTTCATCTATGTGCATATACGGAAGGTGGAAGGTGGATTTTTTATAGGCACCGACTTCCATATATGCACATATACAAAATCTAGCCACTTTCGTATATGTGCATATATGGAAGATGACCACTTTCGTATATGCAGATATACGTAACTCAACCACTCTAGAAGTTATATACTTTTTTTTTGAAGGAACGAGGGAAAAATTTTGGCATCAAGACAATACAGGATTGGGTGGTTGGTTCATGGTCCAAAGACACCTCCATTTTACCTAAGGTAACCACTCTTTCAAGAGGATGGATTTTGTTTAAATTTGAAAAAGCAGAGGACGCATATAGAGATTTAAAGAAACCCTAAGCATAGACTCGACTCCCCTACTCCTAAATGCATTTCCTCCCGATTTGGGTTTGTATTCTTCGGTTGCTAGCGGAGTTCTGGACAGAACTAAGATTCAAGGAGTTCAAGAATGTTATGGGGACCTACATGGACGTTCATTGGTCATTTTGTACCACAGGAAAAATGTTAGTAGGTATAATCATTGCTTCTTTGGATATTCAAGTAGGCCTAGCAGAAGAAATGAAATTGATTTGGGGGATAAACATTTTCATCAAAAACTGGATTATGAGGGCATCTCGTTCTATTGCTTCTGATGCCATAAGCATGGGCATAATGCCAGTCAATGTCTATTGGATAGGCAGTCTTGAAAACAATTTTTTCAGTTTTGATAAAGTTTAGAGGAAAAATCCCAAGTATAAGAAAAGTGCGTGGAGGAAGAACGAAATATAGAGAGTGCGCAGTTGAGGCGCACCCAACATGAAAGTGCATAGAAGGAAGAAAGAGCACACAAGGAATACAACGCGCATCTCGAAGAATAAATCTAGAGGAGTAAAGCAAGAAGATAAAGCATAAAAGGAGAATGACAGCCCAACATTCCAAAAATAGGACAACAACAAAAAAGAAACATGAAGGCTAAAAAGCAAAAGAAAGGCATCGACAACCAGTTAATTAAGTTGGCCATGCATTGTAATATGATATTTTTGGGATGAATAGATTAGGGTTTTAGCCCTAGATTTTTGTATAAATATGTAATGGGTTGCGATATTAGGGGTTTAATTAGGTACTATCATGATCAAATTTGGTTATGATATATTAGGTTATGTTGTAGTCTGGTGATTCCATATTGATACCGAGTTCCAAAATTCTTGAATGTAACAGTCGATGGTTAAGAATAATGAATAAAGGAATGTTAAAGACATATTATGGAATCATGTATTGGCTATTGTTCTGTGTTTGATTATGAATACTATTTTCATGCATCGTAGAATAACTTTGTATGATAGTTAAGTAGGGTGCAACGATTCATGATCGTGATAGTAAAAAATCTATACAGTAATCTGGAATATGAGAAGTATAGGAATCTGAATTAGGGGTAAGTTAATAACTGATTGGAATAGAGTAGGCACACAAAATAGTAAGGAAGAATCATAGCTCTCGCAGTCCCCATAGATACCTCGGGTGAGACTTCATCTATGCAAGAAGGGATGCAAAAAGGGTCGATGTCTGGTGGGTTTTGTTGGTCTTTAGATAAAATGAACCTTGGGTCTTGCAACCTGCACATAGAAGAGAGCCAATAAATGGTTATGTTGTTGGGATCGAGACTTTGTGATTAAGGGGATGTTTTGGAGGCTGACTAAGAAGGAGATATCAGAATGGTTGGAAAGGAAGGAACGACAATTTGCACGAAAAGAGAAAAAAAACCCTCGGAAGAGTGATAAGAAATGGATGCAAAGGTATTTGTTCACAGATCTGTATGAAATCTTCTCTGGCGAATTTCTAGTTATTCTGACATAGTGGCTAGAAATATTAGTGGAGAAAAATGGAAGGTTCAACACCGAGGAATTGGACTCCTGAACTGGTAAGAAAACTAAATTTTGTAAGTAACCCAACCACTCGAGCAGTTGATTTTTGTTTGGATAGTGTACTAGGTGGTTATGTTACAGAGTTTGTAGTAGATTGTATTCAATCACACAATGTCATAGAAAGGGATTTTTTCAATGGTCCGCGCGAGAGGTTCTTGAAATGTAAAATACGTGGATAAAGATGCTATTATGTTAAAATCACATGATGGTAATGAAATTCGACTTCTAAGGGGTTCATTCACATAGGGAAACTAGGGGATGACAGGAGGATCGTATGCAAGAAACAAGGAGGCAATGAAAGAGGCAGGGAGGGATTGAGGATGCAAGAAGAATATATACCATAGGAGGGATATGATTTTGGATATTTGTGCAGAGGGAGGAGGTATAAGATGCAAAATAATGAGACTGAGAGAGGATAGTCACACAATGAGCCAGAGGGGAGAGAACCTTGTGCACTAGTTTGAATCGTGGAGGTACCATACCTAGGAGGAGAAGACCAAGATATCCAGTCCATTTTGATAATAACAGAGCCATCAAGTCCTAATCAGATAGGATCCTGTGTCGAATCCATGACCTTGTGTGCATCACCACAATCAGAAGTAGCATTTGAATATTTTTCAAAAGAAATTGTAGTTATCCAAGGAAGACAATGTAGTAGTAGTCAAAATAGTGAAAGTAGTGCACAAAGTCAGAATCAGAGTCAACCAACATCACTAAGAGGAAGGTCTACATCAAACAACATGGACGGGGTGGATAATACTCTTAGGCTTCCTGAGTTCCAAGGAATTGGGTTAGATGACCCATAAAAACACTTGTTTGTTTGCGAGACGATTTGGGTCACAAAGAACGCATAGGATGAAGTTGTGAAGATTATGCAATTAGCGAAAATATCTAGAGGTCTTGCGCTAGTATGGTATATGAATTTACAAATCACCAAGCCTATAGGATAGGCCAGGACTTTGGTAGAGATTAAGCAAGCACTGTTGAAGGAGTTCAAGAAGCCAAAGTTGGAGTCACAATACATCACAGATTTGAAGGAGATCAAGCAAGTACAAACATAGTTGGTATAGGATTACGACCAAAGATTTAAGGATGTGATGGGTAGATTAACTTTTCAGATCCTAGATCAACAACACCAATAATGGTTTATTGTAGGGTTTCTACCACACATTTGCAGACTATTGATCCAACAGAAGGTTGCGTCATAGCTCAAGGCATTATATATTTTGATGAAGCTAGAGTCATCTCTGGTAGGACAAAATGGAGGAATGGCACAAGTTTAGACGCAGTTGGTTGCATTGACAATTCAACTGGCAGAACTCACAATGAGAAAGGAGAAACGTGAGAAATTTTGGTGTACAAAATGTAGGAATGAAGGCCACCACATGGATGGATTCCCAACATTCATGCAATATTGGGTGACGAGACCACTGAATCCATTGTTGGGAGGACGATACTGTGAGATATGTAAGAAATGGGGCCATCGCCCAACTGAGTTTCCACTACTATATAAGTACCAACGTACGCTAAAGAACTTGTTTTTCAATTTTTATAAATCTGTAGGACACGAGGAGATGGATTGTCGCGTGTTCGACTCAATGAGAAAGCACACATTCGATATGTACAGGATCTAGGAAGAAAATACTGCAGCAGAAGAGGGGGGTATGAAATACAACAATCAAAGAGGTTTCAATCAAGGGAACATAAAAAACTTTGGCTGAGGCCGAAGTAGAGGGAATTTTGGAAGAGGAGGAAGAGGATTGGTTATATGTTACAATTGTAATCAACCTCGACACTTGGCCTGCGATTTCCATAATCCATGTACTATGTGCACATATTGCAGAGCACTAGATCACTGAATAGAAGAGTATCTCCAACTAGTTGCGAAGTGGCAGGCTAGAGGAAACCAAAACCAGAATCTGAATTTGAATGTGCAGATGATATCAACCAAAAGATGCAATGAAGGACCCAGTGTAGTCATTGTTACGTGCAGAGGAGCTGGAATAGGGACTGATAAGAGGGATGAAAGGAAACAAACTGAACAATGGGTAAGAAAGTCAACAGGGCCTATGCCAACCTTTGATCCTTGGCAAGAAAAGGAGACATATCATAGGGCAAGGAAGTATGTACTCGGAGCGGATTAGGGAGAATCAACATCAATTGCGCCTCGTGTAGAAGATCGTGCTATGCCAGAGAAGCCAATAGGGAAGGTAAACACGCTAACATAATTCTCGAGAATTTGTGTAGAGATAATTAAATATGAGGTTGAGATGAGTACATTATACGACATGATTGATCACTACAAAATAGGAAGGGAAATTCATGTCACACAAAGGATGGAAAATTAAGTACTACGCAGAAAGCGAACGAATGAAGAATTCAGATTCAATGCACAGATTGGAGAGTATGACGTGGATAATATTATTTTGGACTTAGGTTCTTACATAAATGTGTTACCTAAGAAGACATGGGAGTTGATGGGAAAACCCAAGTTGGTATGGTCTCCTGTTTAGCTAAGGCTAGCGGATGAGAAAAAAATAGTTTCGATTTGACAGTTGACAAGAGTACCTATGAATACGGATGGGGTACGTAACATGGAAGACTTTGAAGTTATTGAGATCATGGATGATAGTCAACCATATCTAGCACTAATAGGACTGGAATGGGATTATGATAACCAAGTGATCATCAACTTGAAGAGGAGGGAGATGATATTTAAAGTTGGATATTTGAAAGTTATTACACCCTTGGACCCATCAGAAGGAAAAAGATACATAGAACCATCAAGATGGAACGACATAGACAATTTTAATAACATGATTGCATAGATGGAGGATTATTTCAACCCGACAACAGATGGTGCGTTGAGTTGGCGAATTATCAGTTCATGTGCGTCATATTCAGAGGAAGGTTTAGAACATTGGCAACATAGAAGGCATGAAGTGTCAAATAGACGTTGTGCACACATCACTCGATCCTTACGCTGGATTGGAACAGAGCTATGCGATCCACCCAGGTATGATGGATTAACTAATATAAGTATGTTTGTAAAATAATTTGAGTTACAAGTACCCAAATAACAAGAGATGTTATCACTAGATGTGGAATTAAAAGAGACTACAACCAAATGGTGGGATTCACGCGTAGAGGGAATGAAAGACTAGTCACAGTGCAATAGACTAATACAAATAAGGTTTGGCACTGAGGAAGAAAAAATTGCATAGAAATATACAAGGGAGAGTGAACTAGAAGGTAATGTGGAATAGTGCAGGGCTTTGTGGGGTTCAGTACCAAATAAAAAGTGGATGCACAAATTTATACACACATTGGACACAATTATGAAGAACTGGTATTTGGAGTTGGAAATACATAGGGAGACAACAAGATGGGAAGAATTGATCCAAAGGTTCAAAATCACGTTTACATCTGAACATGAATCTCCATCCATCGATGCAGTGCTATATGCAATTTGAATGAAAATATTCTCGGAAGAAGAGATGATGGAAGTGATAGCAGTATGTAGTGCACATAGAACCAAGATGACTATTCGTGAGCTACTGGAGTGCTATAATGTATCCAAGGAAGAGTATGATGAAGAGGATCATGGGAATGTAAAAGTACCTGAGATAAAAGGAGAACAAGACATAGAAGGGCCGGAGCTAAAATCCTCTACATATACACAACATATAAAGACGCAGAAGGTAAACATTGGGATGATAAAGGATCCCAAGTTTGTGCAGATAGGAGACTATTGGAGTGAGGAGATAGTTGAGAATATTGTAGACTTACTGTGAGAATATCAAGACCTATTTCCAATGAATTTTTCAGAGATGACGGGAATAGTAGGAGACTTAAGCGAGATGAAGATCCCACTGAAACTTGGAGCTAAGCTAGTGTGCCAAAGGCCTTACAGGATAAGTTTGAGGTACAAGGAGAAAGTAAAAGATGAAATAGATAGTATGATGGACACATGAATCATCGAACCGGTAGAAGAATATGAGTGTATCATTCTGATGGTGGTGCAAGACAAGGAGACATGAGGAATTAGGATTTGCATAGACCTAAGGAAGTTAAATGATGCATGCTTGCATGACCCTTTTCCAACACCATTCACAAATGAGGTACTGGAGAACGTAGGAGGATAGGAAAAATATTCTTTCATAAATGGATTATTTAGGTACAATCAGATAAGAATCACGCAGGAGGATCAACATAAGACCACTTTTGCGATAGACTGGGGAAGTTAGAAGTATACAATTATTCTCTTTGGATTGAAGAATTCCCCTGTGGTGTTTTCCAGGGTAGTGGTTGCAACATCAAGGAGTTCATCCATAAATTCCTAGAAGTCTACTTGGATGATTGGATGGTGTTCAATCTACTAAGGGATCATATAGAAGTTTTTAGGCTTATGTTGGATACGTGCAGACAGTGTCAGATTTTGATGAAATTGAAGAAGTGCATTTTTTGCACACCATTTGGAATTTTATTGGGACATGTAGTGTGAAAACATGGACTATTGGTAGATCCAGCTAAGATCGTAGTCATTCTGGAGTTAGAACCACCTACATCATTCAGATAGGTGAGGGTGACGTTGGGTCATATAGTTTATTATAGGAAATTTATCAAGGGATATGTGTAGATCACAACACCAATGGAAAAGTTACTAAAAAAGGAAGTGAAGTTTCAATGGAATGAAGAATGTCATAGGGGGTTGGACACCCTGAAACAAAATTTGGTGACCGTGCCGATTTTAATTTTTCTAGATGGGAACAAGGAGTTTCATGTACACCTGGATGCATCATCCATAGCTTTGGGCACAGTACTATCCCAGCCTGGGGAAGGAGACATAGGTCACCCAATTGATTTTTCAAGCAGGAAGTTGTCTATAGTAGAGAAGAACTATACAACCACAGAATGGGAAGGATTGGCGATGGTCTATGCACTACAAAAATTCAAGCATTACCTATTGTGGTCTCACTTTAATATGTATATATATCATTATGCATTAAAATACTTAGTCAACAAGAGAGTGTTGGGGGGGAGAATATGCAGGTGGCTATTATTATATCAAGAATATGATTTTGAAGTCATAGTGAAACCAGGGAAGCTGAATGCAGGACCATATAATATATTATGCATATTGTCAGAGGAAGATGTGGTAAATTTAGATGACAACTTACTAGATGCATAGTTATTTGTAGTATGGATGGTGGATGATTATTTATTGAACATCATATAGTTTCTAAACAAAGGCATGGCTCCATTCGAGATTACTGTAGCTCATAAGAAACAACTGGTAGTGAAAGCAGTTGACTATCATTTGATTGTGGGGAATTTATACAGGATGGGCCTAGATGGAATACTGAGACACTCTGTGTTGAAGCACAAACGACCAATAATACTTGAAGAAGTGCACAATGGAATTGTTGGAGGCCATTACGCAGGGAGAGAAACTACTCAAAATATTTTGTGCGAAGGACTTTGGTGGCCTACATTTCACAAGGATGCGAAGGAATATTGTCGGTCATGTGATGTATGCCAAAGAGTGGGAAATCCATCTAGGAGGGACGAAATGACTTTGAATCCACATGTTACATTGCAAGGATTTGAGAAATGGGCCATAGAATTTGTGGGGAGAATCAACCCACAAATAAGAAGATCAAGGGAAAGGTACATCATTACTGGGACACAGTATTCGACAAGCTAGGAAGAAGCAACCCCAGTTATAGACTGTACTACAAAAATTGTGCATGGTTGGAAACCTTGAATGGAGAATTATTGGAAGGAATGGTGAATGGAAGTCGGATGAAACTCTATAGAGACAGCCGATAGGCTATGCAGTAATTTGGGTTGCGCCAAAATACATGTATTATAGTAGTTGTATCATAGTTAGCAAGAAAAAGAAGGAAAAACAAATAAAAAGTAGATATAGAGAAAAGAAAAAGAGCGTTCAAGTACTAGGGAATAATAACTTTCACATAACGAATGGTCATCAAACATCAACATAACACTGTGCCAAGCTAGGAGACAAGAGAGACTACAATGTGTACGGATAAAAGAACAATAAACCAATGCATAGTTTGGCAATGACAAGACCATTAAAATCATTAAAGCATGGAAATGACGGTTACGCATTGGGAGTGACAGGTCATAAAATCGTCGTATAAGTCTTAAATGGGAAAATCTATTGGAAGTCAAGATCGATCGACAGTACAAGGGATAAAATCACACGATGAATTTTGTAATCAAGATGAAATTATGGAACAATCCATAAACCACGGTGGTAGATTGGACAAGTTAGTTAAGGAAGGATGGAATAAGTACGGTCGACACGAAATAAAAAAAACTTAAGAATATCATTAAGTGTAAATTATTCTTGCATACCAATGAAAGAAAATAAGAGCGAACCAGAGAAAACTAGAGAATAGAGTCGAGCTACAGCTACCATAGAACACACCCAGTACCAGTTAAGGAATTGTGGCCTAAGACGAAGGGGGAAATATCTGCTAGCAGTACCATCGATCCCCCCTGGGGTGTGTAGGGAAGGAGATATTCTTGGAAAGACTGTCGGACTAAATTTTGTGGATCATGTTAAGAACCAAATATCAAAATAGAATAAAAACCTCAGAATAAGTACTCAACACCTTGAAAAAGAGGGAAATTAAGATAATAAGCCTCTTCGAGGGGCAAACCTCCTTATACATCATATGAATTCAAAATTACCATATGATTCCAAATGAAAAGGTCTCCTTGGTATATATAGGAGACTAGGAGGTACAATTACAACTAATGAATCCAAGCCGACATAAATAAAATAACAATACTAATGTAATATTCCCCAATTGAGGGGTAATGTGCCACGAATTATGGATTAACATGCCCATCCCCTTCAAACAAGTGTTGTTCTCAACACTTGAGTAGTCCTGGATGCTTCTGGATAAAATAATCATCTTCCCACGTGGAATCTTCAGTAGATAGTTTCTTCCACTTAATGAGATACTCTAAAATTCATCTATTCCTCAGTTAGGGAATTCTTGTGTCAGTGATAGCTTTAGTCTCCAATATGATTTTTCCTTCCTTGTCAAGTTCTGGAAATATAGTTTGAACTAGAATCTTGTCACCTATAACCTTCTTTAAGCATGAAACATGGAAAATAGGGTGTACTCGCAAAGATGCATGCAACTCCAATTTGTATTCCATAGTACCAATATTTTGCAACACCTTATAAGGGCCATAGTACTTCAGTGATAATTAATTATCCTTCTTAGCTTTCTTGAGGGACATCTATATGTATGTTTGTAGTCTTAAAAATACCCAATCCCTACTTCAAAACTTCTTTCACTACAATTATGATATGCTTGTTGTTTCATGCGATTTTGTGCCATGGTAAGGTTGTACTTTACGAGTTGGAGAACTTGTTGTTGATGCTTGATGTAATATTCCATTGCTTGAACCTTAAAATTTTCATTTAGAGAAGAAGTGATGGATGGTGGTCAATATCCATAAAGTTCCTTAAATGGTGTAATTTTTGTTGCAGTATGAAAGGAAGTGTTATACCATCATTTTGACAAGGGTAACCACTTGAACCATTGTTGTTGGTTGTTTGTCTCTTACCTCTTCTTAGGATAACCCAGGTTCAGGTCTCAAAAGGTTTCCAACAAAAACCTCGAAAAACTATCAACCCTCCTGGTACACCAGAAGTAAACATTGTGCATAGGGTGTGCAACGTAGTCTCACTCGAGATAGCTCTTATGGGTGACTGCAATACTCAAGTGTTTGCAGTCTAGGAATGAGTGGGGATATGGGATTGTGTTCTTCCTTCTTTATGCATTATCCTTGTTAATTATTCAAGTACTTCTATGATTCATTCATCTTTAAACCTATATTCAAGTACTTTTATGATTCATTCATCTTTGAACCTATATTCAGGTACTTATATGATTCATTCATCTTTAAACCTTTGCATGCATGCTGATATAGCTAGTTTAACCATTCATTCATAAGATAATCATAAATAGAAAGTAAAAATTCATTAAAAATCACACAAAACACAAGGCTTAACCCCTCTTGGGGCTACATCCAAAAAGATATGGCTTCTCTTCTCTTTTATTTAATTTGCTGCAAAATCTTGCGCCACACACATTACATCTTTAGTAATACAATCAAGATTGAGGGTAAGAATTTTCTGGGAGGCTAACTAGATCACACTAGGCTCCTTAGCCTATGAACCAACCTTCAAAGACTACCTTACTCGACTCTTATACAAGACCTATTATCATTACCAACTTACAAAATCCATAATAATCAACTCTCTCTGTTATTATCTTAACTGACCTCTCATATATCTCTCTATCTCACATTTGATTATATATGTCTCTCTCTCATCTAAACCTCCTAGGTCCTTATTTATACTATTTTATTGGCTTATAGCCATTAAAATATTGTCCAAAACCCTAACCCTATCATGGTTAGGCTTGTCTTCCTATGCACCACGTTGCTTTTCCTCATGTATGCTGATTTTCCTTCTTTTTCTGTATGCTTCTTTCTTGCCACCTGTTGTGCACGCTCCAAACTTAGGTCTTCCTTTACAAAAATAGGTCTTTCCCCAAAACCGATCTTTCTCCAAAAATAGGCCTACGCCCAAAATAGACTTCCTTCTCAAAATAGGTTTGCGCCCAACATGCCCCCAACACTAACATGTGGCTCGTCCTGAGCCACTCAGGTGGTGCACACTCCCTGTATCGCCTTTTCCAAACCATGGAACTTCTTTGCTAGGTCCTTTCCTTTTCCCCTCATCTACGTAGCTTGTTCTGTTAGCGCCTCGACTGTTTGCGATGTTATCTCTTCCAGTAGTACTGTTGTGCCCTATGAATGTGCATGTGCCATACTCATATTCTCTTCCTCTAGCTGCGCAATCATTTGCGTTGCTTGATCCTGGAAAGGTTCCAATTGGGTTTGTCTTTCTTTCTTATTTGTTTGCGTTGTCTTTAAATCTATCCGTAGAGTATTAATTTCTTGAGTGCCCTTCTAGTGCTCTGTAATACTCATTTTTTTCTACCGTTGCTTTAGCTCCTGTATGGAAGAGCTGATTTTCTCCTCTTTTTGGTGTCACTGTTGGACCTTTTCATCTTCTTCTAAAATGGTCTAGATTTATGCGGTTCTATCGAACTGCTCTGCGAATTCCCTCACTTCTTTTTCCATATCCTCTATATGGAGTGCATATTGTTGTTCTCTCTGTTCTCAAAACTATGGAGTAGTCATAGGATTAATATTTTCTTTTAGCTCCTCAATTTCCTGCCTATATCCCTCAATTTTTTGTGAAATAATTTTTATCTTCTCGTCTTCACTCCTCTCTAGTTCTTGCACATTGTTTGGGATGTGATCGTTACCAATGCCAACCCCTGTTCTATCTTATCAACACATTCTTTCTCCTCCTCCTTCTCTGAGTTCAGTTGGTCGTAGGTGATTTTTAATATTTTTACAACTTCCGTACCCACCTCCAAGTTAGTCGCATCTGTGTGAGCTCCATTGTTGATTTACATAAGGGTCCAATTTCCCCTGTGTTTTCTAAGTAGGTTTCTTTAGCCAAATATGGGAATTTGGTCACATCACGCACATCGTGGTCTGAGTACCTAATGTTTGGTATGTTTTAGAGCATATCATCCATAGTGACCATTGCATCTGGGAGATATGGAAGTGTGATGTCTGTGGCATCCCGTGCCTTTCTATTCTTCCTGATAGTAGATGGGCCTACCTCTTCTTTTTTTGTGTCCTCTTCTTCCCTCTTGGAGTCTGAATGGTTGGTGATGTCCTCGAGAAACACCTCTTCTCCATTGTGGCCTTGTCATTGACCCGTCGTTTCATTAGGTTTAGCAGGTGTTTCAATATTAGGGTTTGGGATACCATTCTGGGTCCTGAAACTCTGCCCTAATTCCCCTTGCGGTGTTGTCGATGTTTCCTCTTCAACTTGTGTCGGGCTTATTGACTATGTATTCGAAGTAGTGACATTTTCAAGCTCAACCACGTTCTTGGGCTATCTCATTCTTTCCTTACACTTTTGGCCCTATCGAGTAACCTATACATACTGTCCTGGAGCACCAAACTTTGGTGGTGTCATCTTCTATCCAAGTCGCACACTTTATTCCTTCTTCATAAAGTTCTAGCTAGGGCACGCACTTTGTATCTCGCTCTGTGCTAAAAAATCACTAAGTGTTGAACAAACACGTGCTCTTCGCACGTTATAGACCTAGTCATAACGTTTTTTCACTTTTTGCATGCATTTGTGTCGAATGTAATTTTTCCTATGCGCTATCTTCCGATGTTGTCACGGTAATTGTTGTGCATGACTTTTTTCACAATTTCCTGTGGTTCAGTCAACTTTTGCCTTTTTTTTGTTTTTTTCTTCTTTTTCTATTTTCGTATTCTTTTTTTCTTCTTTTCCCCCTTTTTGTTTCTTTTTATCAATTTTCCTCCCTAATATCTACTATAGTACACTATATATATGACTTTCTTACTGCACTGTAAATTTTAAGGGTTAGTAGGTCGACTGTCCCTGTACAGTTTCAATCAACTATTTTTAATCATTCCTTTCAGTTATGTTCCTCCCAAGTCCTTTAGCTATACAGATCCCCCATCTGTGAAAACCTTTACTTTATATGGCCCTAGCTAATGCAATCTAAACTTACCAGGGCGTTGCAAAATTTTGTTGTCATAGAGAAGAACTAAGTCTCCCTCCTTAAATCTCTTCTTTTTAATATGTCTCTCATGCCAAGATTTCTCCCTTGCATTTTGTTCTTCCTGGTGAAGTCCTGCCAGAATCCTGTCCTCTTCCATTTCCATTAGTTGTCTTAGCCTCTATTGTACTACGTCTATTTTTGTCAGGTTGGTAATTGCTGCTATGCACAGACTAGGTACCAGAAATTCTAATGGCACCATTACTTCCTAAAAATACACCATTCTAAATGGTGTATTTCCTGTCAATTTCTTGCATGTGGTCCTATATGCCCATAGTACTGCTGGTATTTTCAAGTCCCAATCATCCCTGTTAACATTAAAAATATTATTCAATGAATTTTCCAAAATCTTATTGAAAGCTTCTATTGTTCCATTTTCCTGAGGATGATATGGTGTACTCCTCTATTGACAGACTTCAAACTCATCAGTCATCACCCTGATGGTATTATTAATAATATGAGTTCCTTGGTCACTCATCAATATCTTGGGACATCCAAATTTGGTGATCACTTTCTCAAATAAGAAGTGTATTGTTGTCATTGCACTACAATCTTTGAATGGTGCTCCTTCTGCCCATATTGTTAGGAATTCAGTCATAGTAATGTTATATATAGCTCTTGAACTTTTTGATGGTGGATTAATAGGTCCAAAAAATTCTATTTCCCATTTTTCAAATACTTGCATAGTTACTTGTGGTCTTACGACATCTCATCCCTTCTGTTGGGTTTACCAATCCTATGATAGACAACACAGTTTTGGCAATATTCCTTGGCATCTTTATTGACTGTTGGCCACAATAATCCTACACGTAATACGTTCTGCACAGTGTCTTTGTCTGCATAGTGTCCTCCAACTATACCTTCATGAGCTTCTGCCAAAATTCTGGGCTGTTAATGTTCCAATACGCACCTTCTCAAAATACTATATATGCCCATCTTGTATAAATGACATGCAATGAGTTGATAGTATGCATCTTTGACTACTAGGTTTTTATTTTGTGCGGTGCTAAATTCTTGTGGTGCAACCTCTGTACTTAAGTATTCAATAATATCAACGAAGTATTCATCAAATATCTGTACTGAAAATAATTGTGCATCAGGGAAGTTGTCTTCCAAATTAGTAGGTTCTTATCCATTGATTACCCTTAACAGGTGATCAAGTCTTGCTTTTAACTTCCCTGGTTTTACTATCACTTCGAAATCGAATTCTTGGAATAGTAATAGCCATCTACATATCCTCCCCCCCCAACACTGGCTTGTTGACTAGGTATTTGAGGGAATAATTATCTGTGAACATTTTAAAGTGTTTACCTAGTAAATAATGCCTGAATTTCTGAAGTGCATATACCATAGCTAGGCCTTCTCTTTCTGTGGTGTTGTAATTTTTCTCAGCTTCTAAAAACTTTCTGCTTGCAAAGGCTATAGGATGGTATAAGTCCCCTGTTCCTAGTTGCGCTAGAATTTCACCAAGTGCTATAGTTGATGCATCTACGTGCACACAGAATGTCTTTTCCCAATGTGGAAATACTAATATAGGTGTTGTCACAATTTTTTCCTTTAGAGTGTCCAATCATTCCTGACAATCCTCATTCCATTGAAATATGGTGTCCTTATTTAATAGTTTTTCCATTGGTGCAATAATCTGTGCATACCCCTTTATAAAATTCTTGTAATAACTTGTATGTCCCAGTGTTTCTCTTAACTAGCGCATTGATTTTGGTGGTGGTAAATTTACAATGACTTAAATCTTAGAAGGGTCAACTAGTAAACCTTTTTTACACACCATATGTCCCAACAATATCCCAAAAGGTGTACCAAAAATTCATTTCTTGATGTTTAATTATATCTAACATTTCCTGCATATTTCCAACATTAGTCTTAACACTTCTACATGGTCCTTTTACATACTATATACATTCCAATCATTCATATATACTTTTAGAAACTGATGTATGAATTCCTTGGAAGCAACTATGACTACTCTTGAAAAAATGGTTGGTGCATTCTTCAGTCCAAAGGGAATGAATGTATATTGGTAGGATCCCCATTATGTAGAAAAATTAGTCTTACACCTACCCTCTAGAGCTATTTTGATTTGATGGTAACCTGAGAATCCATTTGTAAATGAGTATGCTTCCTGGCCTCCCACATTCTCTAAGACTTCATCTATAAAAGGCGTAGGGAAAGGGTCATTTAAGTAAGAATCATTAGGTTTCCTCATATCTACACAAATCCTTATCCCCCCTTGCTTATTTTCTTGGACTACCATAGGATTGATCCATTTAGATTCCTCTACTAGTTCTATGATACCATCTTCCAACATTCGGTCAATTTTTTCTTTCACTTTTTTCTTATACATTGGATCAGTCTGTAAGCTCTTTTCCTAATAGGTCTAGCCTCAGGTTTGAGGGGTATATTCATCTCACCTAGCTCCCTTGATATGCCTTTCATCTTTGTAAAGGTTATTGGAAATAGGTCACTGCATTCACGCAGTAACTTTGTTATTCTTTCTAATGTTTGCTCAACCCAATAGTATCCAATACTTATCATTTTAGGATTGTCATTTGTCCCAATGTTGACTTTATTAACTTTTATTGGTGTAGAAAATACTTTTGACTCTAGATATGGACCTGCCACCTCTCTCTCTCCTTCAATCTCTGTAATATGAATGTTGCGTGGGTCTTCTCATCTGGTGCTTCTTCTTCGGCATGATAGCAGGAGAGTAAGTCTTTGACTCTGTTTGATCTATTTTTGATATTATGTCATTATTTCAACCTCTAGTTCATCAATAAATATCACTCCATGTATCATCTTCAACGTTGAATCAATGTTGGGGTTCTCATGTTCAAATGAGAAGGTTACTACAAAATTCTATTGTAATCTTGTCCATTTTGTAGTGCTTTTGTGCATCTCATGGGCTATGTACCAGTTCCCTAGGATCCCTTCCAATGTATGGATAAAGTGATGAGTCCACTCCTCTAGTGATGTCATCCTCCACTGTGTTCTGCACTTATCTAAGTGTTCAACTGGTGTGTATTTTCCATCATACTTCTGGAATCTATTTCTCCCTCATTTTGTGCCAAATCTAATGCATAGTAGTCATTTACATTGATACCAGTACTGAATTGTTGTTTTGTGTGCACCCCACCATCCTGCAGCTGTTTCCTTGAGTGAAATATCTAGGGCTAAGAGCCTCTAATTTTCTAACACTTCCTCTTTGTATTTTGTTAAGAATTCCTCTAAGGCATTTAGCCCATGAAAATTGGGAGGTTCTCTTATCTTTGTACCAACCCACCTCATTGTGTGATCTATTCTTGCACACTTCCTTATGGAAACTTCATGTAATCATTGTCGTCGATTCTCCAAACCTGTGTTTGAGTCAGAAGCACATGATTTAATGCTTCTCCAGCTGAGTAGCCCATCTACATTTGGGTTAACATAATCCTCTTCTCGCACGGTGGTTATGTACAACCTATTTATTTCTTCTAGATCCAAACAAGTGGCCTCTACAAACATTTCTCCTTCTAAAGGAACCAATGGTGCAATGAATCTATATTCGCCTGATTCAAAATTCCTTTTTATTTTCTTTAGGTTGATTATGGCTTGCTTATCAAATGCCCAATCCAATCCAAGCAATGTTGGGTAAGGTGTTGTTCCATCTACTATCTCTATTACTTCAAAATTTTTCATAGTGCACACTCCATCCAAATCTATTGTCACACCTTTAAGCCTTCCAATTGGTAACACTCTGTTTTGATTTGCTAATCTCAACTGGATAGGTGAATAGCCTAGTGTGGGTTCTCCCATACACTGCCATGTCTTCTTAGGTAAGACATTTACTTCAGAGCCTAAGTCCAATATAATATCTCCCATGTTGAAATCCCCAATGTTAGCATTTAGTCTGAATTCTCTACTTGTCCTTCTTCTTATATGGAGATGAATGACTATTTTTTGCTCTAAATTCCCTTCGAACTCTATGTTGCATCTTTCTAGCAAATTTTGTAAGACCTTAACAGATGATGGATCATTCAATAACTTAACACAAGATTGAAGAAAAGTATTTATGGTACTTATTTACTCTAAAGGTTGTCCTTCACTGGTATGGTCCCTTGAGGATGGTATCTCGTACATTGGTGAGTTATGAGTTTGTTGTGCGGCTGATGTAGATGCAACATTTTCTTGAGAAACTCCTATCTATCCTCCTTAAATGTTTCCTTTTATTTTTGTGTGTCAAACTACTTCTGTGGCTCAGTATTCTTCTTAACCCATTTGTGTTGCACTGGATCTTGTTTTGTTGCATTAGTTCCTATCTTGGTTGCTCCTTGAGTGACTATATTCATGTTTCTCCCATCATCCCTGGCTTCTGCATAAATCCAATGGACATTTTGATTGTTTTGGTTCCTTTTTTCTTGGATTTTTCCCAAGAGTGTTGGACAGTCTTTTGTGTCATGGTTTGTTGTGCGACAATACATACATGTTGTTGGTGGAAGTGGACAATCCCTTGCGTAATGTCTCGGTTGTTGAAATTTTAGGCACACTATTGGTCCTCTACCTCATCTAAATCCTCCTCTGCCTTGTCCTCCACCTCTGTATCCACCTCGATCTCCTTGTGGTGCATTGTACGGGGGTACCTACTTATATTTCATGGGGCTATACTATGGATGCACATTATTGTACTACATCTACACATTGTTGTATTGCTCCTACACATTGTTGTATAGTGGTGTTACATGGCTGAACTGAGTCGCATCTTGTCCTGTCATCATTTCTTCTTGAACCCTATAATTATCTGAAGTTCTTTCTCTCATTAGCTCCAACGTTCTACAATCCTTATCATCATGACCCACTGACTTGCAAAAATTGCAATATGAACTTTTGGGTACTGTCTTATACTTCTACATCATTGGACAATGATATGGATCATTCCCATGCATTTTAAAAATCTCACACCATGGTCCTCCTATTGACAAGGGTTTTGGTACACCTGTTTCCATATACTGCGCAAAAGTTGGAATTTCATTCTTATGGTGTCCTTCTATCCTGCATAGGGTACACCAAACAACTTCTCTTTTCTCTTTTCCCTTATTCTGGTTAAGTTGAAATGTTATATTCTTCAAATCCTCCTTCAACTCATCTATTGTTGGATTTGTCTTCTGATATTGGTTCTCTTCCAGTTGTAAGGCTTCTTGTAGAGCCTCTTCATGATTTTGGAACTTTTGTTTTCTTAATGGGTATTTCAAGTGTGGTAACAGTGAGTTCACAAATAAATTCCTATGTTGCATGTCAATAATTGCATATTTCAACTTACCTTTCAAATGTTTGAACCTATGATCAATATCCCAAACAAAATCACTTGGTTTTTTCTCGATTTCAATCATTTCATTCATGTATTGGTCTTCTGAGATGGGATTATGAAATTCATTTATCAGTAGTTTTTTCACGTTTGCAATAGTCTTTGGTACTCCATGTGCACTGTTTACATCTAGGCTCATGTACTAGCCCAATGCACGGTCTCTTAGTGTGATAGCTAACTGCGCAAGTTTTGTATCCTCATATGTGATCTTCTTTTATTCCCATATCTTCTCACATATGAATATGTGTTTTTCAGGGTCCTCTAATGCCTCTCCGCGAAATTCTGGTTATCTATCATGGGATCATGTCTTTCCATTTTGAACTGTATTAAACTAATGCCTCTGCGTGGTGTAGAAAATTGATTGTTACCTCCTGAACTAGCTCCCCCAGTTGATGCTTCTTGATTGAATCCTTGTCTTTCTTCTTTTGTTCCACTAAAATTCGGTTGTCTAAATGCCGGTGTTCTTTCTGGTGTATTAGTCACACATGGGGTTGTAGGTTCCAAATTGACGGTGATCTGCATTGGAGTTATGCCTTTTGTTCCTGACCCTACACCTCATGTTTTCCTTTCATATGTTTCATGCAGGATTTCCTCGATATTCTCCACAACCCATAGATCCTCTACCTCTTATTAATCGCTTGACAAGAACTCTTTGTTGGGTATGGTTCTCCTCTTGTTTTTTATTTTATATTGGTAGGGTACTCCGCTGTGCATCTTTCCAGCTTTTTCAATTATCTGTTTTATCTATTCTTCCTCCATCATGATTGGGTCCATGGCCTTCTTCTTCTTTCCCTTGTCCATCTCCTCTTCCATATCTCAACTTCCTGTCAGTGCTTACCCCCCTCCCCCCATGCACGCGGGGAAGTTTAGTTGTCTGATTCCATGGTAATCACATCGTTGTCATACAATAAAATCTTGATTGAAGTATACAATGATATGATGTAACTACCTCTAGATCCTTTTAGAAAATCCTGCTCTGCTTTGGTTTAAGACTTTGCAGTATCTAATGCAAATTCAATGATAAACCATGCAACAATATTGTTTAACTAGAAATCTACTGCGTGCATAAATTTGTTATTAACTCGTTGTAACTGCACGATCTCCACATGATTCCACTCCAGCTATCTCAGTTGGTTTGTAGGGTGGTTTTCCTTTAACCTTAATAACCACTACTACAACAAATGTGGGAAATCATAGAAAAATACCTCATGTAGGTTTCTAAACATGTATTTGTCGAGATATTTGTGTGGTGTTAACTTAGGGTTTTTTTTGTCCTTCTACGCAAACTCAAGTTTGTTTGTTTTCAACCATCTTTCAATCTCTGCCTTCATTGGATTCCATGGCCTGAACATTCCCTTCTATACTTTCATTCTCCACGCGTTTATGCACAGATCCCGTCCACTCAATCCTTTGGAGTTCCAGGCGACAACAAAACCATTTGTTGGTTGTTTCTCTCTTACCTCTTCTTGGGTTGACCCAGGTTCAGATCTCAACATGTTGGCAACAAAACCCTCCAAAAACTATTGGCCCTCCTGGTACACCAGAAGGAAACGTTGCGCAAAGGGTGTGCATCGCAGTCTCACCCAAGATAGCTTTTATGGGTGATTGCAATACTCAAGTGTTTGCAGCCTAGGAATGAGTGGGGATATGGGATTGTGTTCTTCCTTCTTTATGCATCATCCTTGTTAATTATTCAAGTACTTCTATGATTCATTCATATTTAAACCTATATTCAAGTACTTCTATGATGCATTCATCTTTAAAACTATGCATGCATGTTGATATAACTAGTTTAGCCATTCATTCATAAGCTAATCATCAATAGAAAGTAAACATTCATTAACAATCACATAGAACACAAGGTTTACCATGGTTCACCCCCTCTTGGGGCTATGTCCACAAAGATTTGTCTTCTCTACTCTTTTATTTAATTTAATACAACATATTTCATCACGTGTATTACATATTCAGTAATACAATCAAGATTGAGGGTAAGAACCCTCTAGGAGGCTAACTAGATCACACCAAGCTCCTCAGCCTATGACCCAACCCTTATATACTACCTTACTCGACTCTGCTACAAGACCTATTATCATTACCAAATTATAAAATTCATAATAATCAACTCTCTATGTTATTATCTTAAATGAACTCTCATATATCTCTCTATCTCACATCTGTTTATATATGTTTCTCTCTCACCTAGACCTCTTAGGTCCTTATTTATACTATTTTATCGTCTTATATCCATTACAATCTTGTCCAAAACCCTGACCCTATCATGGTTAGGCTTGTCTTCCTGAACACCATGTTTCTTTTCCTCTTGCATGTTGATTTTCCTTCTTTTTATGCATGTTTCTTTCTTTCCACCTGTTGCGCGCACTCCAAAATTAGGTCTTCCTTTCCAAAAATAGGTCTTTCCCCAAAACCGATCTTTCTCCAAAAATAGGCCTATGCCCAAAATATACTTCCTTCTCAAAATAGGCATGCACCCAACAATTGTGTTTGTTTATAAGAGACAAAGCAACACAGGTATACTTCCAGACATTTGTTCACTATCTCAGTTTATCCATCAGATTGAGGATGATATGATCTATGAGACAATTGAGTACCCAAACATGAAAATAATTCTGTCCAAAAATGTCCAGTGAAGATGGGATCTCTGTCACTTACAATAATCTTTGGGCTTCTGTGTATATTTTGAACTGTCTCCATGAATGCGGTAGCAACTGTACTAGCTTTGAAAGGATGAGAGAGTGCTCAAAAGTGTGCGTACTTGGTAAGTCTATCAACAATCACCATGATGACACTCTTTCCCTTAGACTTTGGTAACCCTGTGATGAAATCCATGGGAACCTCCTCCCAACGTTGACTTGTAATTGTTAATGGTTGTAAAAGACCCGGGGTATTAATTGTTTCCACCTTATTTTGTTGGAAAACCAAACATTCAGCCACAAACCTTTGAACATCAATTTTAAATCCATCCAAAAAAAATTCCCTCTTGACCTATGATAGGTTTTCAAAAATCCTGAGTGCCCTCCTACCAGAGAGGTGTGCAATTCCAAAAGTACCTTTTATTTGATTTGGGTGTTCTTACATAAATGTAAGCAATATTTGTACTATAGTGAATCATTTTTCCATGTAAATGTATCGAATGCACTAGAATCTTGCTGCAACCTTTGAATGAGAGTCCACACTTCTTCGTCATTCTTCCATTCATCCCTTGATTTTGTTATCCAATTAGGTTGGATGATAGATATAGCACAAAGAAATTCTTGAACATCTTCATCCTTTCTTGAGAATGCATCTGCCACAACATTTTTCTTTCCCTTTTTGTAGATGATTTCAAAGTCATAACTCAACATCTTGGTCACCCATTTTTGTTGCTCTTCTGAAGATAGTCTTTGCTCCAAGAAGTATTTAAGACTTTCATGATCAATTTTTTTCCGATAACTTCTTCCTTCATTCTAATATGATGATACCTTGAATGGAGAGACAACTTTGTGAAGTAGATTGCTCCATGTAGTTCAACTAACAATTCATCAATGACGAGAATGGGAAACTTATCTTTAAGGGTGATCTTGTTGATCTCTCTAGAATCTGGACACATATGCCATGAGCCCTCTTTCTTGAGTACCATTACCACCAGTGCAGAGTAAGAACTTTGGCTAGGCCTAATAATTCCATCCTCTAACATTTTGATCCAGGGGATCAAAATATGATCAAAAATCAAAGTGCTCAGAATTGCTTCCAAACGGACACATGCGTAGGCCTCGTCCTCATGATCCCAACACAACTTGAATGGGCTCAAACGGATGTGGTATAAGTGAGATATCGCGTTCTGTCCGCTTTGCCAAATAAGAAAAAAATTGTTGACTGTATAGTCCATACAGTGTTGATGTGGCATGTCCATACTACTGACATGGCAACTGACCATATTGACACATGGCAGGGTCATGTGGATTACTGACTGTGCAGAGGTGTTGATGTCGCATGTCCATATTGCTAACGTGGCATGTACGTACGAGACAGTACCAACACGTGGAAGAGGTGACATGGCAGAGGCTGACGTGGCAGGTGACCATATCAACACGTGGCAGAGGTGATGTGGATGTTGAGTTGGAATTTTCAGATGGCTACACGTGTCAATTGTTGAGCTAGTAGTTGATTACGTGGTAGAATTGTGGACCAATAGAATGGTGCCACATGGCCGAGACATGGGCTGCCACGTGGCACCCCCTCAAAGGCATAAAAGTGGGTTTGTGTTCACAGGGGTTGGAAACCATGACCTCTGGAGATGTGGATGAATTGGCAGGGCTGGGCTACCATCCCACCCACACGGTGTTTCTTACACCTATATTATTTGCTAATTATTAAAGTTTGTTATATGGTATCGTTTGTCGGGGTTTGGGTCGGGGCTTAGCCCGAACCCCCGGTTATATTTCTTCTGCCATATGAATAGAAACACAAACTTGCACGGGGGGTTTAAAACTCACCTCCAAATGGTCAACTGATACACACCCAACCACCTGTCAATCCCTCATACAACCGTTGCAACGGGTGCTGGATTTAGCGCATAAGACCTGGACACTTGGGATCCATACGACCAACACCTCCACCGTTGGGGTGCTAATCGCGCTAACAATGCGACAAAATGCCTAATTTTGTGGGAAGGTGTGTGTGCTGAGTTTTTGGCATGGAAAATGCCTGTGAGCCAGGTTCAGTCAATCTGGGTGTGTTTTGGCGAGCAAAGACAACAAAGAATTGGGAGAAAATTCCAGGGAGTGATTCCAATTGATTTTTTGGCCAAACCAGGTGCAGGAAGAGCCCAACTAGGGGTTTTTGGATGTCTTGTAGCCATTGAAGCCATCCATTTCTCATTTTGAGCATTGTAAAGGATTGATTTTGAAAATTTGAGCATTAACGAAAAAGATCCATTGGAAGCTGGACCAAGAGATGTAGCCCAAGAGAGGGGTGAACTCCTTTATCATTTTGTTCTGTTAATGTGTGTTCTATGATGCTTGTTTATGATTGTTTATGCTTCTTATGATTAAGTAAGAAACTCATTAATATTTATGCGTTTGTAACTTGATCCTATTACCCAAGCACATACCATATCACTTGCAATTTTAAAAATATTCAAGCCTTTACATTTTCAAATCAAGTTGGAATCAGAGCATAGGTTTTTGAAGGTTTGATTGTTTGCAAGTGATTTTGTAATGATTCTTACAAGGTTGAATATCACGAGAGGAGAAGGTCAACTTGTAGAGCCAAGTTCTCAACTGCCAAGAAGGAGAACTACACAATCACCTCAAGATTCAAGGAGATATTCACCAAGTATGGCTCATGAGGAGAGTCATGAAACTCTTCCTTCAGAGGATGAAACTTTCAGAAAAGATTTCTATGATATGACAAAGATGGTGAAATTTTTATTTGAAGAAAGAAATGCAAGATTTCAAGGTGAAAGCTCAAACCCTCCAAAGGGTAATGGAGATAGTGGTGATAAAACTCCAAAGGGAAATGGAGGGAATGGTGATTCTCAACCTCCTTCACCTCCATCTTCCACCTCTTCTACCATTTCACAATCACCTCCAAATTCTCCAAAAGAACATGGTAAAACTCCTCTACAAACTCCTTTGCTTAAGTTTGATATTAAGCTTGAATTGCCTATGTACAATGGAGAGGTAAATGCTGAGAAATTGGATAATTGGATTCGTCAGATTGAAGTGTATTGTAGGATACAAAGGATCAAATATGATGAAACTAAGATTCAGCTTGCTTCTCTAAGATTGGAAAGTGAAACACTCATTTGGTGGGAAGCAAAAAATCAAGAGGGCATGAAGAAAAATGGTAAAGTTTTATCCTCTTGGAATGATTTTATTGTTACACTTAAAAAACAATTTTATCCATTAGCATACATGAAGAAAGCTATTATGGATTGGCAAAACTTTAGAGAAGCTAAATGGAAAAGTGTTCAAAGCTACACTCAAGAATTTAGAAGAAGGGCTTTGATTTTGGTTATAGATTTGTCTTCTCAAGAAACTTTACTCAAATATATTGGAGGATTGCATAGCTACTTGAGACACACAATACTTATGTTTAACCCTATAAGTCTAGATGAAGTTTGTGTACAGGAAACACATTTGGAAGCAAGAGGGAGGAATGAAACTCAAGAGGGAAACAAGAAACCTTTTGTTCATGGAGACAAAGGAAAGAAGAAGTTTAAGGGAAATGGAAGAAGTAATTATTTAGTCAAGAAAGAGGGAGAGAAACTCACATGTAAAAACTGTTCAAAAGATGGCCACGATGAAGACCATTTTCGGAAACTTCATCCTGAAAAGAGACCCAAAAATTTCAGCCATAAGGAGAAACCAAAGACTACTGAAACTGTACAACATGATTTAGGTTCTAATTCGGGTGATGAAACAAATATTACAGCCATGGGTTTTCAAGGTAAGGATTATATTGCAAGTACTAGTTCTTCAAGTAGTAGTAGCCTCAATGAAACTCAACATGAAAAATAAACAAAAGAGCATTCCCATATAAGGGTGATTTCAAAGAATACCAAGATAGATACTCTTTTTTATACTAGATCTCAAGAAAACCTCATATCTGAAGACACTGTCAAGAAACTAAAATTGGAAACTACTCCACATCCTAAACCATACCCTCTAGGATGGATATGTGAAAATGCCAAATTGCATGTGACAAGAAGGTGTAAACTTAGATTTTTCATCACTACAAATTTTATAGATGAGGTAGAGCTTGATGTTATTGCTTTGGATATATGTGGTATTGTGTTGGGAATCCCATACTTATATGATACAAGAGCCATATTTCATCGTCATGGTAACAAGTATCATTTGTTTAAAAATGGATTTGAGTACATTGTTAGAGAACATACAAAGAAGTTGATTTTTTCACTTGTAAATGATGGACAAATGAAGAGATTACTCAATGCTAGTAATAATTTTGTCCTCTTGATATTCAAATCCAAAGACAATGTTGAAAAAGAAGCTTTCCAAGGTTGTGATTCAAATTTGAAATCTGATTTATATGCTGTTGTTAACCAATATGATGAGATTTTTCAAGAACCAAAGGGATTGCCTCCAAAAAGGGCCATCCAACATGAGATACAATTGCAACAAGATTGTCCTCTTCCAAACATTGGTATGTACAGGATGTCAGTCATGGAGAATGCTAAAATTAAAAAACAAATCCAAGAGTTGCTTGATAAAGGGGTCATCATGCCAAGAACATCACCATGTGGATCACCAATTGTTTTAGTGCCAAATAAAGATGGTACATGGCACATGTGTGTAGATTTCATGGCCTTGAACAAGATTACGGTAAATAATCGTTATTCTCTTCCTATAATTGATGATTTGCTTGATCAATTGAAAGATTCTAAGTATTTTAATAAATTGGATTTGAGAAGTGGATATCATCAGATTAGGATTACTGAAGGAGACACTTGGAAGACAACTTTAAAAAAAAACAGGGTTTGTTTGTGTGGATGGTAATGCCATTTGGACTTTGAAATGCTCCTGCTACATTCATGAGAGTCATGAATGATGTTTTAAGGCATTTTCTTGATGATTGTGTGATTGTCTACATGGATGACATTTTGATATTTAGAAAATCTCGTGAAGATCATGTTATGCATGTAAAGCAAGTTATGGATGTCTTAAAGAAAGAAAAATTGTTTTTGAAGATGTCTAAATGTGAGTTTGGGAAGACCTCACTTGTTTACTTGGGACATATTGTTGGAGAAGGAGAACTGAAAATTGATCCTTCCAAGGTCAAGGTCATTTTGGATTAGCCAAAGCCCAACGATGTGACAGAAGTAAGAAGCATTTTGGGAGCATCCCAATATTGGAGAACTTTTATTGCTAACTTCTCTTCAATTGCAGCTCCATTACATGTAGTGAAAAGCATCAAGCAAGTTTCCCAATGGGGAGGAAAGAAACAAAAATAATTTGATGCATTGAAGGAGAAGATTAGTTCATCTCTAGTTCTTGCACTTCCAAATTCGAGACAACCATTTGAGATCCAAAAAAATACAAGCAATTATGCAATGGGAGCAGTATCGTTGCAACATGCTAAGCCCATTTTTTTTCATTCTGAAACTTTTAATGGTATGCATTGGTGCAAAGTGTGAAAAAATGGAAAGATTATTTGTTGGGAAAAGAAACTATCATTCACACAGATCATCAACCATTTCAATACTTACAATCACAAACAAAGCTACAACAAGCAAGGCAGTTCAGATGGATGGGTTTTCTACAACAATTTCACTTGGTTATAAGGTATTAAAAAGTCATTTATAATAAAGTTGTTGATATGTTGTCTAGGCCTATTGTTAGTGCTTCAATTATTCTTAAGCATAATTCTATCATGCATGAGAACTATGTTGAACAATATGCTTTAGATGTTTATTTTAAAGAGGTTTATGCAACTTTGTGTCATTCTAACCAAGTTGAGGAATTGGATTACCATGTGCATGATAAGCTTTTGTATCATCTTGGCAAGCTATGTATTCCACAGGGTGAAAGAGTCAACATCATAAGGGAGGCTCATTCTTCTCTTATTGCTGTCCACTTTCGTGTAGGCAAGACAATGGCTAACCTGCAAAGGTATTGCTATTGGCCTAAAATGAATGAAAGTGTTTCAAGATATGTAAGAGGATGTTCTTTATGTGCTACCAGCAAGCCTAGAAAACTGAAAGTTGGGTTTGTATACTCCACTTCCGGTTTCTTCTCGTCCTTAGGAAAGAATTTCCATGGACTTTGTAGGAGGTCTACCTATGTCTCAAAAAAATCATGATTATCTTTATGTTGTGGTTGACCATTTCAACAAAATGTGTAGTTTGATGCCTTGTAAGAAGCAGGTTACAGCTGAGCAAACAACACATATGTTCTTTCAACATGTTTGGGTACATTTTGGGTTGCCTAAATCCATTATTTCTGATCGATATTCTCGATTTATTGGAAACTTTTGGTCAAGTTTATGGGCACTTATGGACACCAAGATGAAAAAGAGCACAAATTTTCATCCACAAAACAAGGATGATTTTAAGAATGGAAATTTATTTTAAAATGTAGAAACCTTGGAGAATATTAATAATCCTTCATATGCCATCTATAAATGTTTGGCGATAGTTTGGTAAAAATATTCAAATATATAAGGATTTTATGTAGTTTTTATAAAATTTGGCGATTTTTAAGGTAAAATAATTGTATCCTATAGAATTTGGGAGAATCATTTTTAAAATAGAGAATCTCTATTTTGGAAAAACCATGGAAAATTAGCCCATGAGCAAAATTTAGCCCCTAAAATCATCCCTGCCACAAACCGATTGTCAAACAAAAGTGGTTAATAGAACAGTAGTGCATCTTCTTCGTGGTTATTACAACAAGAATCCTAATCTTTGGGATGAGCACCTACACTACATTCAACATGATTACCACTGGACTAAGCACTCTTCAACTCAAACATCTCCATTTGAGGCATGTTTTGGTTATTTTCCCAAATCTCCTTTTAGATTTTATCTTTGGGAAAGACATTGCTATTTATGGTCAATATGACATTGATAGGGAAAATAAGTTCATTGAGCAAATTCAGTTGGTGCATCAAATGGTACAAGAACAGTTGGAAAAGAGCCAAGCCAAGTACAAGAAAAGACATGAAAAGCGTCATGTTGATCACAGTTTCCAAGTTGGAGATGAAGTTTGGATTTGCATTAGCAAAGAGAGGCTTAAAGGAGAAGGTTAAAAACTGAAACCAATTAGATATAGACCTTTCAAAATTCTTAAAAAGATTGGTAACAATGCCTTCCGTTTGGATTTGCCTCCTTATATGAAAATGTATGTAGTTTTCAATGTTGATAATTTGAGATTGTGTGAGCCTCCTTTGATTGATGATCAATGAGAGCATGTTCAGATTCCTTCTATAGATGATTTCTCTCCATATGAAGACAGAATCCTTGACAGGAAGATGAGAACTTCAAAACTAGGGAATGTGGAATACCTTCAAATTGGTCTTAAAGGCACAAATCCAAGCAAGGCCAAGTGGATTGAGGTTGGAAAGGTGAGGGAACTGTACCCTCATCTTCAGATAGACTGAAAGTAGTCTTTTGGAGATCCAAACTCTTCCCAATGGGGAGGAGTGATCCAGGGGATCAAAATATGCTAAAAAATCAAAGTGCTCGAAATTGCTTCAAAATGGACAAGTGCGTAGGCCTCATCCTCACAATCCCAACGCAACTTGAACAGGTTCAAACATACGTCATATGAGTGAGATATAACATTTTGTCTGCTTTGCCAAATAAGAAATTTTTTGTTGAATGTATAGTTCATACAATGATGATGTGGCATGTCCATACTGCTGATGTGGCAGCTGATCGTACTAACATGTGGCAGAGTGACGTGGATTGTTGACTGTGCAGAGGTGCTGATGTGGAATGGTCGTACTTCTAACGTGGCATGTCCGTACGGGACACGTGGTAGGTGACCGTACCGACACATGGAAGAGGTGATGTGGAAGCTAAGTTGGACTTATCATATGGTGACACGTGTCAATTTGCTGAGTTGATAGTTGATTACGTGGAAGAATTGTGGACCCATAGAATGGTGCCACATGGCCCATACATGGACTACCACATGGCACCCCCTCCAAGGCATACAAGTGGGTTTGTGTTCACGGGGTTGGAACCCATGACCTCTGGGGACATGGATGACTTGGCAGGGCCGGGATACCAACCCGCCCACACGATGTTTCTTACACCTATATGGTTTTCTAATTATTAAAGTTTGTTATATGGTATGGTTTGGCGAGGTCTGGGTCGGGGCTTAGCCCCAACCCCCGGTGATATTGCTTCTGCCATATGACTACACACACATAATTGCACGAGGGGTTTAAAACTCACCTCCAAATGGTCAACTAACACACGCCCATCCACCTGCCAATCCCTCATAGAACTGTTGCAATGGGTTTCAGATTTAGCGCCTAGGACCTGGACACCTGGGATCCATGCGACCAACACCTACGCCCTTGTGGCGCTAATCGCGCTAATGGTGCAAGAAAATGCTTGATTTTGCGAGAAGGCACATTAGCTAATGTTTTGGCATGAAAAATTCCCATGAGCTAAGTTCAGTCAGTCTGGGTGCATTTTGGTGAGCAGAGACAACAAAGAATTGGGAGAAACTTCCAGGGAGTGATTCCAACTCAGGTTTTGACCAAACTAGTTGCAACAAGAGCCCAACTAGGGGTTTTTGGATGTAATGGAGCCATTGAAGCCATATATTTCTCATTTTGATCATTTTAAAGAACTGATTTTGACGCTTTGAGAATTAATGAAAAAGATCCATTGGAAGCTGGACCAGGAGATGTAGCCCAAGAGAGGGGTGAACTCCTTTATCATTTTTTTGTGTTAATGTGTGTATTATGATGGTTATTTATGACTGTTTATGTTGCTCATGATTAAGTAAAAAAATCATTAATATTTCTGTGTTTGTAACTTGATCCTATTACCCAATCACATACCATATCAATTGCAATTTTAAAAAGATTCAATCCTTTACATTTTCAGATCACGTTTCTTCAACCATACACCCAATTTTACTCTTTTGGGAATGAGGGCATCTACAAGGCCTAATGTTAGGTGGAGCACTCCCAGGAATTAAGTGAATAGCATGATCATGATCACAATTGGGTGGAAGACCTCTGGGAATATCTTCAAATACTTTTGAATTCTTATAAATGACCCCTTGAAGATCTAGGGGAATAGTTGGCTTAGATGTTTGAACATCTAGTGAGCATAGATGTACAATTACACCCTGATGCCCCTTTTTCAATAATTTTTTCATGCCATTAGAGCTTACCACCTTACTGGGTTTCCCTGTGATACCCTTTAACTCAATTTCCTTTCCTTCCAATGAAAAATTCATGAAAAGTTCTTAAAAATTAAAAGCCATAGTTCCCAATGTTTGTAACAATTGGACCCCTAGTACGACATCAACACCACCCATGGGTATAGAAACTATTGGACTATTCATTACATATTCCCCCATAGTAAGATTTATCTTATGGCATTTTCATGAGCAATTGATAGTTCTTCCATTTGTAATCATTACTTGAAACTCTGGTGTTGGATATATAAAGAAATTGAGAGATTTGGCTAATTTGCAGTGAATGAAATTATGAGTACTACCAGAATCAACTAACACTATTACCTTTTTATTTTTGATATATCCTTTGATCGTGAGGGTTTGAGGAGTGATAATTCTAGCCAATGCATGACATGATATGGTGGGAGTCATCTCTTAAGAAGAAATCTCTTCTACATCTTCATCTTGAGATGGCTCTTGCTCTAGTTCTTATTCTCCTTCTCACCACACTTATGTCCCTTACTATACTTGCTGTCACAATTAAAGCATAAACCTTTTTCTTTTATTTCCTCCAATTCTTGAGGTGTTAGCCTTGTAGGTTGACATGGTTTAGAAGAAGGAACAATATTCTCTCCGTATATGTTAGGGGTGGCCCTTTTAGTAGCCATAGCTAGATTTTTACTTTCAACATTTCTCGCCACCCTGAATGCATTCTCCAATGATTTGGGTTCCCAAAGGCGAACCTCATGTTGAGTGCTATCCTTTAAAGTTCATATGAAGACATCAATTAGGTTCTCATGTAGAATATGTGTTACCTTTATATTCAATCTTTGGAAGTTCTCAATGTGCTCTGCAACTGAACCCTTTTGCTTGAGATTTATCAATTGGATGAATAAAATATTGTTCATTGTATCCTCATAGTGTGCTATCATTTCTTGCATTAAAATTTTCCAAGTGACAAGTGATTTGCGAGAACAAAGCCATCGATACCACACAAACTGATTAGGTTCTAAATATAAGGACACAATTTGTACCTTTTGTGTTTGAGGCATATCATGTAGATCAAGAACTACTCCAT
>ML810808.1:61798-106201 GCA_009831015.1 Picea engelmannii | reverse complement strand
GTTGTTTCTTATGGGATTATGAAAATCACAAAAAAATTAGGAGTAGAGATGTCATATTCAATGAGAATGTCATGTACAAAGATCAGTTGCAGGGAAAGAAACAAGAAAAATAAAAACTAGAATACACATTTCTTGATGAGATCACTGAAAATAAATTCCAAAGGTACCAGAAACTCAAAATGCACAATAACAGGAGCAACACATACCTCAAAATCCTACAAGTGTTGTTAGAATATATACCAAGTTAAGTAGACCCCCTGGATGATACTCTTCTTCATTGTATTATTTATTATTGATTGATTATGGTGAACCATAATGTTATGAAGAGGAAATGCAGGTAGACACTAAAAATAAGTGGGAGAGAGGCACGAAAGAGGAAATGGATTCCCTGGTAAATAACCAGACTTGGGGCTTGGTTCAGATTCCTGTAAGAAAAAGAGCATTGCAAAATAAATGGGTTTACATGTTGAAGGAAGAAGATGGAGGAAAAAAGCGGTACAAGGCTAGACTTGTTGTAAAGAAATTTGCACAAAATAAAGGTATATATTTTGATGAAATATTTTCTCCTATTGTTAAGATGACTTCAATTAGGATTATTTTAAGTCTTGTGCTAGTAGAATATTTACATCTTCAACAGTTAGATGCAAAAACAACTTTTCTCCATGGGGATTTGGAGGAAGATATTTATATGCAGCAACCACAGGGGTATGAGGTCAAAAAGAAGGAAAATTTGGTATGCGGGTTGAAAAAGAGCTTGTATGGACTAAAGCAAGCTCCAAGGCAATGGTATTTGAAGTTTGATAGGTTTATGACTGAACAAGGTTATAATAGATGTCATTCTGATCATTGTGTTTATTTTAAAAGGATAGAAAATAGAAGTTATATTATCTTTCTATTGTATGTAGATGACATGCTTGTTTTGGGTTCTAATATGTAGGATATAAATGTGCTTAAGAAGAAATTAGCTAATTCATTTGAAATGAAGGATTTGGGTGCTGCAAAGAAAATCCTTGCTATGAGAATAACAAGAGACAGGAAAACTCACAAATTGACATTGTCTTAGGGTGAGTACATAGAGAAGGTGTTGGAGAGGTTTAGAATGCAGAATGAAAAACCAGTAAGTACACCTTTGTCCAACCATTTCAAATTAACCAAGGAAATGTGTCCCAAGACATAGGAGGAGATATAATAGATTTCCAGGGTCCCTTATTCATCAACAGTTGGTAGCTTGATGTATGTGATGGTTTGAACAAGACCAGATATTGCACATGTAGTGGGAGTTGTGAGCACATATATGAACAATCTAGATAAAGAACATTGGAAGGAAGTAAAGTGGATTCTCAAGTATTTGAGAGGTACTGCTACTCATGCATTATGTTTTGGAGGTTCAAACACTATTCTACAGGGATATGTTGATTAAGATATGGAAGGTGATAAAGATAGCAGGAGGAGCACCACATGGTATGCTTTTACTGTAGGTGGAACAACAGTAAGTTGGATTTAAAAACTGCAAAAGGTTGTTGCACTTTCAACAACAAAAATAGAGTATGTTGCTACTACAAAGGCTAGTAAAGAAATGATTTGGTTACAGAGGTTTATGGAGGAATTGGGAAAGAAGAAGGAGAGTATCAGATTGTACTATGACAGTGAGAGTGTCATTCATCTTGCGAATAAGTAAACTTTCCATTCAAAGATGAATCATATATAGCTCAGGTAACATTTCATATGATCCATCTTGGAAGATGGATATTTGATGTTGGAAAAGATACATACTAGCCAAAATTCCGCAGACATGTTAACAAAGCGAGTAACCATGGAGAAACTGAGTTCCTGCTCAGTTTCAGTTGGCCTTCAAGCATAAAGGTGAAGATGATATTTTTTCTAGGTCCAAGGTGGAGTATAGTCCAGCAGGTATCGCAGCAGTGGATTTGTTGTGATCAGTCTCCAAGTGGGAGATTGTTGGTTGTAGAGCTTGATTATCTTCTTAATTCAAAGGTTTGTTTCATCCATTCTTGGACCCCATTCTTTAACAGAGGGGGTGTTGTGGGGATTTAACCCCCACAACTATCGCTAGTGGGGTCCCGGGCGGGGGGGAATTTTTGTATTCCCCCTCTGGTGGGGAATTCAGGGGCAGCGCACCTGAAGCGAAATATTGGGAAAATTGCCTTGTAAAATATTGTAATTTCATAGTCAATTTGGACCGTTCATTATAAGGTCAAAGATATGAAGGTAGAAGTTATTTTTAGGGGTTTTTTTCAATAGAAGGAAACTCTCTTTTATGAGGGAATTGTATTGTGGATGGGAATTATTGTGAATATTGTATTTTGAGAGAGGAGACTATGAGAGAAAGAACAAGAAGTTACAGCGCGTGTGTTGTAGGTTGTATCCCTTCATTTTGTTGGATAATTAAAAGGAAGGACCTAGAATTTTTTCTGGTGGATGTAGCCCACACTGGGTTAACCATGTATATCTATGTGTCTATTGTATTGTGTGCAATCTGTGTTTTATTTTCGATTTTTTTTTTATTTTATTGCTCTGTGATCCTTTTTTTCTAACAAAACCAATGGACCCATTGGAATTGAGGGATGTTCTTAGTAGTACAACACCATTCATAAAAGGAGTTGCATTTCAGAGGATCCTTAGTGCCCTTATATTGGTTGGATAGTTCAAAGTCGATGATGGGATGGAAGTGCACTTGTATGAATTTGGTTACCTTCTCCCAGTTCCCAATATTCGAGTGATGAGTCTCCCACCACCATGTCGGGGTCCCTTGAACCACTACATCCATGGCATGGATTCTTTTCTCCATTAGGACAGCCTTCTCCATTTGGACCAGGGATGTCTCCACTGGCCTAGTACGATCAAACCGTAGGGCACTAGAAATTTAAGATCCTATCCATTGCACTGCCTTGGTGATCCGCGCACATTGCCTTATTGACACCTCATAAATATTATTCTTCCATATATCGAGGACATCTTCAAAATCTATTTCATAATACTTGACACTCCTCCAACTAAATTCCCCATTTATGGTGGGGTTTATGTAATCCTCCCTGAGCCCTGTGACCTTGTAAATATTTTAAATTTCTGATCTCTACGCGTCCTCATCAACAAGCTCATTGTAGCGGTTTCCTTCATATGGATCCAGTGGTGCAACCATGCATAGGGTGTCAGAGTCAAATGACATTTGGAATTTTTTCAAATTCAACACCACATTTTTGTCAAAATCCAAGTCAATTCCTAGAAATGCAGGGTAGGGGTCTAACACATCCATGATTTCAATGACTTTGAAGTCGACCCTTTTGTTTTACTCCTATATTCACCTCCACCTGCTCTAGTTGGCCAATGGGGTAGATCTTGTATTGTTTGACTAATAAAATTTGAATGGGACAACAAAGTAACTTTGTTTACCCCATTACTTTCCAGGATTTCTTGGGTAAAATTTTCACATCGTATCCTAGATCCAACATGACTCCATCCATATCATACCCACCAAGCACTGTTGTCATCTTAAACTCTTGGCCAATGCACTTTTTCTTGTTGACCTAGAAGACATCCCTTTCTGGCAGCGAAGTTGCAATGATGGTCTCCTCTAGTTGTTCTCTCATGCAAGAAATTAACATATTATTCAACTTACTCATAACTTATGGATCTCTAAGCAACCGCAAGTAACAATGCAAGAAGATATTGACTTGATCTTCTACTTCTGTCATGTGACCAAGGTCGTGCAAGGATTTTGTATGTGTTGTGCGTTGCAACTCTTCTTGACATTGTTCATATTCTTCCTACTCAATGCATCATAGCATAGTCTATCTGCATGATTCTTCTATGGATATTTGGGTTGTGTGTTGTATTTCTTCACGCACATGCTCCAAATCTGCCCCTGTCTTCACCCCTCAATGAGTTACTACCTGGACGTCCACTTCTCCATTCTTATTCTTGTTTTTTCACAGCTCAACATGTACCATGTTACGGTTACCCTTATTGTCTTCCCACTTTTTCAACAATTCTAGAAATTCCTCGGTTACATTTTTGGGACTATAACAGTATGCGCAGAGCATGTGCAACTTAGTGTAGAATCGTAATACATGACCGATCTCACTGCAATTGAAACATGTGGGGGGTATTTCACCTCCTCCACCATATCCTCATCCACAGATGTGTCCATACCCACCTCGAGGTCCTCCTTGATATCCACCTATGTCATCTCCACCATGCACACCAACCATTTTTTCCTCTTGTACCCATAATGCATACCGGGTATTATCTAGTATATTCTTGTGGGAGCAGAAGTTACTGATATCATGGTCGATGGATTTGAAGAATTCAAAAAATGGAACATGATTTGTTGCTTCATACTTTTGTAAGGTGGGGTAGTGGGGTGTCACATGGCTCCACTAATGGCATGTTTCACACCATTCTGACTGACCATATAGAAATGGACTCAACGCACTTGTCGCCATGTAATTGGGAAGGATTGGGAACTCGTCTCATCGATACATTTCTAAATGGAATGTAGTGCACCACACATGTTTGTGCACAAATTTAGCCCTGGATATATCTTGCAACTGTATTGATAGGTTGGTTAGTTTCTATTGAACCTATGCCAACCTGGATGATGTTTCTATGCCTCCAAGTGTGGCTTCCAAGTGCATCGCAATCTCGACTTCCTCGATCTGAGTCATCACCTTTTTTTTCATGAGAGGGACTCAGATATGGGGGAGAAACCTTGCAACGAACCATTCTCTATGTTGTATGTCCTAGATATGGAATTTCAACCTATCCAACAATATTTTGAACCGTTGTTCATAATCCTAGGCGGTCTCTCCTTCCTTCTGCTTGATTTCCTTGATTTATGTAATGCATTGGGACTTTGAATTCTGAAATTCCTAAAGAAGATCCTATTTGATTTCGTCCAGGGACCTCGCCTATATTTCTAGCATAGTAGCTTTATACTTAATTTACCAATTTAGGGACTGATCCTTGAATGTATTCTCCAACTATGCGATCTTAGCCACCTCATTTGTAACTCTCTTTACAGACCAGATTGGTTCGCAGGTGAACCAGTGTTTCTCAGTATCGTCCTTACTTGTTCCGTGGAACACAAGAAATCTCAACATACTATATTGAATGTCCATCTTGGGACCAAAGTTAGTTCCACTCTTTTGAATTCTATTATCTAGATCCTTCCACACCACTATTGCTTGGGGTAAAGTATTGTTGACTTCACCTTTTTCTTCACTTGTGTCATCACTTCTTTCCTCCTCTTCTCTTTCCTCAACTTCAACCTCTTCACTATTTGTTGTGTGTTCTTCTTTATTAAAAATGCACAAGGAGGGTGGAACAAAGTGGGGGGTAAACCTAATTTCTCCTTAAATTTCTTGTGAGGGGACCCAAAGAGATATCTAGTGGTATCCGTGCAAGACTATCCAACATTATCAGATCATATCCCCCACCACTAGGGGAGCCTCCTTATTCCTTCACTTCTGACACATCCACATTATTTGCCTTCTCCTCCTTGTCTGACTATGCACCACCAAGATGCAGTCCTGCCTCTAGGTTGATCTGTGCACTGTCACCACACAATTCATCTCCATGTCCAATCTGCACACTGCCACCCTATGTAAAGTTGGATTCTCTGCTTAGCATGTGACTTATCTGCATGACACTCGCTTGGATACTCAGCGTACCACCACTACATTGAGAGCCAAAATCCCATATGATTGGTTCCCCATCGTACTGTGAAAAAACTTCTCTTATTTTCAATGCATAACTGTGTGACGCTTCCTCTTCTAAGTCAATCGGTGCACCACAAAGTTGCATCCACACACCAAACATTGTTATGAGGAAAATATCTATATGGCTAGGGGTAAACCACAACAGACGGAAATGATTACAAAAATCAACTCTAATATTAGGTATGCTATATAAACAAATATGCTATCAAGACAAGATAAAAGGCCTACCTCATCCAGACGTTCGATGAAGTCCATCGTTAAGCACTTGAAACAAAGAAATACACTTGCAACTTGTCCTCAACAACCAAGAAACACAAGTATATGTTGAATATATATGATGTTAGCACATTCAACAGAATAATCCATCAATATTCATAACGAATATTCCCATGGAATAACAATTCAAATATTTTCGAGATATTAATTGGATGAGAAAAGAGTATTTCTATTAAAATGTAATCAACAGAAGTGAAAAAATTACAAAATTTCATGCTAGCACGGTTCAGAACCGAGAAACTAAGTCCCTTCTAGTTGGGCCTCCACCACTTCAATCCTTCACCAAAGGAAAACTCATATAAAAGAGACAATGAGGTCCTCAATAAAGTAGGGAAGAGCTTGTTGGCTGAACAATGTATTCAGACTTAAAAGGACAAAGGGATACAAACTCAATATGAAGTGAATAATTTCTCCAGAGTCACGTTGCTCTCAAAGTTGAATTATTCTCCTCTCTTCCATAGCTTAGATTTGGCCCATTTATAGAATTCAAGTGGAATTGAAAGGTCGAGTCAGAACATTTCCAGTATATGGAAGGCCAAGGATCATGGATCTCTTGACGTGACATGGAAACCCGACTCCTCGAATATGAAGCATGCTTATGGATTGTTATTTGAATCAATTAAGGTCAATTCAATTTAAGCATAGATATATTTTTGTGTGGTTCTTGATCATACATTCTCTTGTCACTATACTTTGGTTTATAAAATTTCCCTCTCCCAAAATTTAGAACCTAACCCTCCTTGTTGCGCAATCATTTTTATTTTAATGCACCTGGTCGTGGCCTGTACTATGTAGGAGGTGGCATTCTGATTACAGTGAGCCCATCATTTCGAAGCTCAGTCTTGGGTTTTGCAACACTCCTCGCATTCATTTCAATCAATGCCTATCTTTTCGTTGAGGGTTTTTTGTTCATACGCCATAGATTGTTGAAGAGTTTCAGGTTTGGAGTTTAGTTTTGGTCTACTCTTATAAACCCTCTATACTCACTGTGTTTGTGTGATTGCTTGTTGAATTTCCCATGGCCCCAGTTGTTAGGATTGAACCCAATGGCTCTCAGACCTTGCTCCTATGTGATGATGCAAGGGAGGATCTCGAGGGTCAAGGTTGGCTTGTTTTCCTTGAGAGATTCCAGGGTTTTAACTTGCAAACCACTCAGGAATTCGCCCTCTCATTTGACATTCATCTTGAAGTTACATAAGAGTTTTTAGGTCAAGCAATAGGTCTTTCTGTGAGCAGGTAGAACTCGTTAAAAAATGCTAAGGTCGAGGAGGTTTCGTGGAGTCTTTTCTTTACATCTCAAAAGATCAATTGTTGTGATAAAGGTATGCTAGTCTCCCTATGAAAAACCCGATGGCATGGTTTGCTTGCAGTGTTGAAATAATTCTTGACGTGTGAAGGCCGTTTTGGTTTTGTTTTTCTATATCACCTACGTTTGCTCATGAATTTCATTGGGTTTCCATTAAACATGCCTTATTACCTGTGGAGAAGCCTGTATAAAATGGAAAAAAGGCATAAGAAGAAATGTTTGGATTCAGCCTGTTCCACCATGGTTTGATAAAAATAATGCTTGTACATCAATTGAAGTTACAGAACAATGACAGGGACACCTTCCTAACTTGAAATGGATTCAATAACTCCAATACTATAGAAGTTCACAAGCCCGTGATTGAGGAAACCATAATTTCTCTCGGAGCTTTCCCTTCATCTACACACGCCTATGTTACGACCACCCATAGTAAGCCTATACCTGACCCAAAGGTTGTTGAGCAGACCCATGAACAAGATGCACAACTTAACGCCTCTGCCAAAGACGCAAACAGACCTGTAGTCAAGCCATATAAAGGTGATATCGATTTAAGTTTTAAAAACAAAAGGGAAGGTAGGTTGATTTCAAGGAAGCTACGAAATAAATCAAACCTACATGTGAGCTCGATCAAGACGATCGAGATCCATGAAAGCTCAGATTTAGAGATTGATAGGTTTCTGGCTGAAGAAGACCCTCCTTCCTTCCAAACAGATCTCAATCAGTCTTACAATTTCGTGGATAATCTGTCGCCTTGTCTGAAGCACAGTGAAGGGTTTCCAGGAATTAAGTTCGGTAACAAATCTACAGGCCACATTGGGGATGTTTCGGTATACAACCATGGATATTCTCAATCAACCATCACACAGTTGCGATGTGAAACTTGTCTGTTCTGGATTGACAAGTATTACACCGATATACCCATTTTATAGTCACAGATCAAATCCCTTACTAATCAGGTCGACCCCTTAACAAATGAAAATTGTAAGCTCCAGTCTATTATTAAGGGACAAGGAAAACGCTTGAAAACAATAGGGAACATCATATTAAAAAATGTTGAGTCTGCAACAGCGGTGATAAATTCTAAAATCATGTGAAACGATTTGATTTTACAGTTAAAGGTAAGATTTATTTTTATCTTAAAATAGTGTTATATTTTGTTCATTGAATAAATTAGATTTCATTACTAAAATAGAATAGCTACAGAATCAGTGGATTTTGTAGCCAGTCTATTCTAATTCGAAATTTGGAAATTATTGGTTAAATGTATATCTGAATCTCTCTATTTTATCTTTTCTTTCAGGATATTTGGGAGTCTATGGTGACCAAGTGATATGAATCATTTTTGGGGGCTTGTTAGTGATATCTATGGTCCATTTTTGTATAAACAGGAATAAACTTTTTTTTAAATATTTAGTGTGATCTGGGGTGGTTATATTCCCCCTCTATTTTTGTAATCAGTAGATGATTATAGAGATTCAATCTTATCTTATATGATAAGACAGTTAGCTTTTCTGAAACCTATATAAACTCATATTTTTTGTAATCAAATCATCTTGGCCTGGGGTTGAAGTATGGACAATTGATGCATAGACTTGAATGAAACAAAGATACATATTACAGCTTTAGCTTCTTGTGTATGATGTCTTAGTTTAAGTTTTGTTTATCTTGACATGATAATAGGTGTTGATAGATTTTGTCTTCATGCTTTATTATGAGTTGGGATAAATCATTTATAAATGTTGTCCATATGTGATGTTTCAAATATTATATAGGGTGATCATATATTCAACTCAAATTATGAGATTTGTCTTTAATTTTCTGTTGAACGTTTAATTGCAAAGTTCTTACAACAATATTTATCTCACTGTAATTGCTTGTCAATCACAAGATCACTATGACTATTTGTATCATACATTCTGTTATTAAAACTCAGTTTCCAGCATGTTGTCTCACATTTATTCGAAAAAATCTTAAGGTTCGTTGCAGGTTTACTTCTCGGACAAGGCGGTTGGATATTCTCGATTATACAGACGTTGGATGCATTAATAGGTTAGTTCTTTTCTTTTTTCGTTAGTTTGTCTTCGAAACTCTAATATATGGTCTAGCTTTGACTGACCACATATTCCTGTTTCAGTGTATGTTTTTCAGTTTAAACTTAGATTAATAAAGGAAAAAAGAAAAAAGTAGTTTATGTGCTTTTTTTATCTGTTTTTGTTAAAGCAACCATTTTCATATAGATTTTTGTGAGCTTAGATTAAAAATTGCAACGTGTATATCATGCACATAAATAAAATAGACAGATCTGTTTTTTAAATATTATCTACAATAGTTATATGTATATATATATATATATATATATATATATATTAAGTGGTTATTTAATAGTTATTTCTTTTATTTATTTATTTGTTTCTTCTAGGACTTTTAGATTGGCCAACGGAGCCATTAAATCGTTCAGAGTGAGTCATACCAAACGACTTGGGTTATTTAGACAACCCTGGACCAGACTCGTTCTTCCAATTGACGGATGGTCATTTTCGTCCGTCAACAAATGGCGCTAGAAGGAGGGCCTGAACACGATTGATGGCACATGGAGGTTGCAAGACTCCACCCCCACACCCTCGCTCCCCTATAGTAATGATAATTCATTCTGACAACAACGTTACTTCTCAAACAACAACCACCTCAAACGAAAATCCACAGATTATTGTTGAGCCAGTAACACCAAACCCTTCAGGGTCAGACATACAAGAAATTGTTCGTCAATCAGTTCTAAGGACACATAGTTCTTTGGCCCGTATCAGACAACCAGGTTGACCACTAAATCAACCACTAGATTTCTCTGATATTAGGGAGCAACTTGAAGGCACTAGTCTTCTCCTAAATCCTACAGATCCATATCACATCCCCACTCCTGCAGCCGGAGGATCTGGTATCCCACATTCACCACCGCCTTCATCTCCCTCCTCTTCGGGAGAAGAGTCATCGGACGAAGGCAGTTCTTCATCTTAGCCTTCGACACCACCCATGCCCATGGAAAATCCAAACAATCCCACCAGACCTTAGGTCGATCAAGATGTTGTGGCCATACCTGGACCCTAGCATCCTTTGCCTAAACATCCGGATAAATGGCTCCCTAAATTTGATCCAGATTCTAAGAAAATCATTGAGGATCACATAAAAAAATTCATCCTAGCCATTAGACTCTGAAACATAGAACACAAAGATGTAGTATGTAGAATTTTTCCGTACACATTCGAAGGTAATTCCTCTACTTGGTATTTTTCCCAACAACCCCACACTATTGTATCTTGGGATAGATTCCAATCCTATTTCCTTTAGAAATTTAGAAACGACAAATCTCCTGAAGTCTTAGTCATGGAACTCTCCAGTTTAAAGATGAACCCTACGGAAAAAACAAAAGACTTTAACCAAAGATTTCTAACATTAAAAAATCGAATCCCCATTGATTCAATGCCTGTTGAAAATATTATCGTTGCATACTACACCAAAGCCTTACACCAGAACATAGAAATATGGGTAAAAAGGTCTGAGAAGGAAACACTATTGGAAGCCTTCGAGGAGGCGAGCCAAATTGAGAAAACTATTCTAAGCCTAAAGGATGATATCTGTAATGAGGCAGAGATTACCTCATCTTCCAAGAAGAAAATAGAAATTCTTCATAGACCTTCCCAAACCAAAACTCAATCAAACAGTTCAGATCTGGAAAGTTTACATAAGGTCATTCAGAAATTGTCTAATCAAGTCGTAGATTTAAGGAGATCGGCTGAAGAAGCCTCTTCAAGAAAAGGGCCTTACAAACCCCCTTTTAGAAAACCTTTTCCCACAAACCGACCCAATTCAAATTCTGAAGGCCTTAATCTATAAAGCCTACAATATGCAATACAAACAGTCCTTGAAGCTCGTGATAGCTTAGTTCCCCCTGAGATTTCTGAAGATGTAGTTGAATAAGAAATAGTGTAAGAGGAAGAATCTTCTCCCAACATCTTCGGGCATTTTTTGGATATTATCTTTCAAGCCAATTTTGAAACGGTTCATCCTTATAATACCAAAAGTTAAACACAAAACAAACTCTCTTCTGAAATTGGAACTAGTGCACCTCAAAAATAGTTTACGCAGACTGAAACTAAACAGAATTCAACAACCCCAAGTTTAGAATAATATCTGATTGAAGACCTTAAGAAACTTAGAGCTAATATTTATGTTTATGAATTGTTGAAATTTCTTTTTCTTCTGTAAAAGATGCTTCAGAACATTGCAGAAAATAGAAAAAAAAACAATCTGAACAACAACAAATTTGCAGAAAACAACCCTAAAACATCTCGAAAGGTTCCCGTTAAAACGACACTAGAACCCTCGTATAAAAGAGACCTTGCTGTAAAAAGTGTAGCAAATGTAGATAGAATAATTCTTGGGACTGCGACTAAAAACTAGCAAAGTTCTGTTGTTAACACTCGCAGAAATTTTCAATAAGAATGTACATAACTGTATGGTAGATTCTAGCACATCATAAAATGTAATGCCTTGGTCTGTCTGCCAGAAAATCAATGTTGAAGTTCAACCTTCAAGTCTGAAAATTATTCAGCTTGATCGGACCAGTGTTAAGGTGATAGGTGAATTAAAAAATGTCCTTATCAGATTATCCTCTAATCCTAAAGTTCACTAGATTATTGATATTATTGTTGTGGACATCCTTGAAGTATATGGATTATTTGTAAGTAGGGATTGGTCTGAACAACTGCATGTTTATTTTGCAACAGATTGGTCTCATTTGTGGCTGCCAGAGAATGGAAAGCCTAATAGAATCAAGATCAATTTTGAGCGTTATCTCAAGCTTACCGTGACTAATTTAAATGACACTAATGAACCATTTACTGCTTCTGCTAATTCACCTGAAATGCAGAGAATGAACACTTTTTTCGGTAACTTCATGGTAGAAAATTCTACCAGTACTGACCCGGAACAACAGTTAGAACTCATGACTTGCACATAGTCGGCATCTCTCCCTAGTATGTCACATATAGTTGATGAGACTCACATATGGTCTCTCTACTTCGATGGGTCCAAATCTAAAGAAGGAGCTGGTGCAGAATGCATGCTCATTGACTTAGTAGGTAACAAAACTTTGATCACTTGCTGATTATAATTTGAATGCACAAACAACACAGCTGAATACGAGGCACTCATGCAAGGACTCAAAAAGGCCCTAGATTTGAAAATACAAAATTTAGTGGTATTCAACGATTCAGAAATTGTGGTCAAGCAAGTAAAGAATTCCATTCATTGCCTGACTCCACACCTGAAAATTTATCAAGCTAAGGTATGGAATCTAATGCACAAATTTTCCGCATTTAACATTAATTCCATTCAAGATTAAATAATTATGAGGCTGAGTTGTTGGCTGATGTTGCTTCTAAATTGTTTCCCACATAATACCTTTCTCCAAATGCATTTTCCATTGAGTTGTTGTTCAGACCATCTATCCCGGACAACATCACTAATTGGAGAGTGCTCAATGACGATCAACAGACCATCAGTTTCCTACACATGGAAGACACTTTCTGGGGTGTGGTTATCGATGAAGGAACCCATGACAAAGACATCCACAATTTTACGGTAATATTGGACCCAAGGTCTCAGGAAACGACATCAGATCTAGTAAATTCTATCCCAAAATATGTGGTAAAATTATAAAAGTCTTATGATTTGCATGATAAATTTAGAAAATTTGTAAATTGTAAAACCAATAGTTCTTCCTTGACCCATGAAAAAGTAAATCTAGGAACTAAAGATAATCCACAATGAATTAATTTGGGAACGGGATGTTTTGAGATAGAGAAATCAACCTTTATTAAATTGTTTAAATAATTTAAGGATGTCTTTACTTGGACGAATGATGATCTAAAAACATTCAACCCTAACATTATACAACACATCATCCCCATGAAACCCTTGACTCAGCCTTTTCAATAGAAGTTAAGGAAGATGCACCCAAAACTAGAACCAATGGTCAAGAAGGAACTAAACAAACTATTGAATGCAAAGATAATCTTCCCGATAAGGCATACAGAGTGAGTTTCTAACCTTGTCCCTGGGAGGAAGAAAAGTGGCGAAATCTGACTATGTGTCAATTTCTGAAACTTAAACCGAGCATCTAATAAAGACAACTACCCCATTCCTCTGATGGAACAAATTCTCCAGTAGGTATCTGATTCTGAAAGATTGTTACTACTAGATGGTTTTTCAGGGTATAACCAAGTCCTCATGTCTCCTCCAGACCAACTGAAAACCACTTTTCGTACTCCATGGGGAACTTATGCTTGTAGAAAGATTCCCTTTGGGCTTATAAATGTCGGTGCCACTTTCCAGAGAGCGATGGATATCGCTTTTCGTAGTCTAATCAATCAATCTGTAGTATTCTATCTCGATGATGTCACGGTTTTCTCTAAGAATAAGGAGGATCACTTAGCCTATCTGAGAGTAAGTACGACATCTCTTTGAATCCTAAAAAAACTGTCTTTGCAGTAGAACAAGAAAAGTTGCTCGGATTCATAGTATCCAATGAAGGTATGATCATTGATCCCGAAAGGACTCAATTCATGTCAAAACTACCTCCCCCCTCTTCCAAAAAATCTGTGCAATCTTTCCTAGGTCTGATAAATTTTGTTAGAAGGTTCGTTCCGAGTTTTTCGGAAATGGTAAGGCCTTTACAAAATTTAATAAAAAAGGATGTGAAATACCATTGGGGACCTCAAGAAAGTAAAGCTTTTGATTCAATCAAAAAATTCATAGTAGAGGCTCCATCCCTAATAAGCCCTGACTTTTCGCGTGATTTCACTCTTTACACGTTTGCCTCCGATCGATATTATGTTGTTGTGCTAACCCAAAGGAATGTTGAAAACAATGAGATTCCCATTGCCTTTATGAGCTCAGCCTTTAAGGGAGCAGAGCTTAATTATCTAGTTGTAGATCAGTAGGCTTACGCTATTTTTAAAACGGTAAAACATTTTCGATCATATCTACTGAAATCTAGAATGAAAGTCATTGTTTCTTACCCTGCTGTCAAAAATTTATTAGTACAGAAAGAGTTGGGTGAAAAACATGCAATATGGGTGACATCCTTACAAGAGTATGACCTCGAAATCACCCCAGCACAAATTGTTAGAGGACAAGGTCTATGTAAATTGGTTGTTGATTGAGTTGAAGAACAACAAAGTCAAACTGATATGTTAATTGAAGATCGACATAATCAAAGTCAAATCTGTTGTGTACAAAATCCTACAAATCCTTGGTATGACGACATTAAGTTTTATCTAATACACGATTCAGCTCCTCATCACCTTGATCCCAAAAAGAGGAGAGCATTAAGATTAAAGTCTGCACCTTACTAGCTTGTGAATGGTGTATTATTTCACAAAAATTTTGATGAAATCCTTATGCGTTGTCTAGCAAGAGATGAAGCAGATAAAGTCTTATATGAGTTGCATGCAGGAGAAGCTGGTGGGAATTTCAGTGGAGACACTACTACCCATAAAGTATTAAGGGCAAGGTATTATTGGCTCACGCTTTTCAAATATGCCCATACATTATGCTGCAAATGTGCAATCTATCAGAAGGCTTCTGGACGTGTATAGAAGGCATCATTCCCGCTACAACCTGTTTCGGTAGATTTCCCTTTTTAGAAATGGCGTCTTGACATTATTGGCCCAATTAAAACCACCTCCTCGCAACAGCATAAGTACATAATCACATCAACAGACTATTTCACCAGATGGTCAGAGGTTGCACCCTTAAAAGTGGTAAACACCAGTCAGGTAATATATTTCCTTAATTCAAATATCATTACTCAATTCGGTATTCCTGAATGTCTGGTTTTCGATAATGCTTCCTATTTTTCATCCCTAGATATGAGCTCCTTTGCTTTAGAAAAATGGATTAATCTAAAATATTCTGCCAGCTATTACCCCCAAGCAAATGGTTTGGCAGAATCGACAAACAAAAACCTGATCAATATTATCAAGAGAACAGTCTTCGAAAACCACAAAAACTAGCATAATGCACTATTCAATGCACTCTAGGTTGATAGGGTAACTCCGAAAACTATTGTTGGTAATTCCCCCTTTTTCCTTGTTTACGAGAGGGAAGCAATTCTTCCTCCGCATGTTCTACTTCCCTCTCTGCAACTATCGCAGAAGGTTCAGGAAGAAGATTGTCCTCCTCTGGAAAGTTGGATTAATTCTTTACTGAAGTTAGAAGAGGTTAGGACTCAAGAAAAACAAAAAATGGATCATCATCAACATATTGTCAAAAGCTAGTTTGATTCGAGTTCTGCCTCAGACAAGAATTTTGAGGTAGGAGATCTTGTCCTCAAGTGGAATAAACCTCATGAGGGGAAAGGGGAACATACTAAGTTCCAAAACCTGTGGTTGGGACCATTTTTAATCGCTGAAAAACTAGGTCCCATTTCTTTATGCTTGAAGAATTTAGAGGGCAGCCAGACATCTTTCCGGTGAATGGCCAAGCTCTAAAGAGGTATTTCGCTTGACAAATCCTAGATACATCTTTTGCACATAATTGTTTCTGTTTTGGTTTTCTTTTCGTTTTTCTTTCTTTCATTAATTTTTGTTTTGGCTTTCTGATTTAAACATGTCTGTATTATAGTCTAGTTCAAAAGAAGAACATAATGCTTCATCTTTAAACAACTATTAAGGAATGTCGGAGCATCAATTGCTTATTTTCTTAAGAAAAACATAGACTAGTTAAAGGTGATTTTTTGTTGAGAATTGATTTTTGGTTTCAATTTTCATTTGAGAGAAAACACGACTATCATTAAAAGTTCTTTATGTTTTCCCTGCTTTTAAGAAAGAAACTCAATGATGCATTCCTGTCCTCGAGAAATTGGTTTCGTCAGTGAACTATTTTTAGACCACGATGAAGGTTAGCAAGAAAAAGTTAAAACAGACAGAAAATAACAAAATGTGCCAAAGACTAAAATTTTCAGCATCACCCCGCTCTTCTGGATATCTATAATTATATCAATAATTTCCCGAGAGTTGTGGGAAGTGTTTGCAAACCCGTCAGGATACTGAACAGGTCTGCTGGCAGTGGGTAAATGCATGCATGATGCCAAGACAACTTCGTCGGGGTACTGAACAAGTTTGCTGGCAGTGAAGCGATGTCAGGTTAGAGAAAATTCTCAGGTAAAAATAAAGTATTTTCTGATCATAAGCATCCTTCATTCTGATTTGAATTTTCTTGGACATGATAGAGGTGTTAGAGTGGGTTAATTGAGATCCTTGTCAAGGCTATGGACGCCTGCTGGCAACAGTGGCCCTGTCAACAACATTGGAGACAATAACTTAAACATCGTGGCTTTCATTTGTTAAGTCTGTCACCAGATTTCATTCTTCTTAATGAAATATATCTTAAGCTGTACCACGTCATGATTATTAAATATGCTCAAATGACTTTTCAGTTCTTCTTTGATTTGAAGTCATTCAAATATTTCTAACCTGAACTCATCTTTGATACATAGATAACTGGTTCTCCCAACAAGTCGCCATTGTTGGCAGCCCTACATATTTTCAATTCTTTTTATGTCAAATATTAATCTATGTAGTTGTCTACCTGGGGTCGTACGATTATTTTTCTTCAAAAGTAGTTCTTAAAACTACGATTGTAAGTTTTCGGCTATTCCTAGTTTTTTTGTTTTCATGCTTCTTTCATGACTGAAAGAATGAAAACAAAGCATTTAAACTTATGACTATATTACTAATCTATTTAAAAGTTTATGAAAGGCAAATGGCTCCACAGTTGTTTTCAACAAAGTCTTTGTTCCTTGCTATGAAGTTCATTCTCTTTGTTTTGAATCCTCGAATATGAAGCATGCTTATGGATTGTTATTTGAATCAACAAAGGTCAATTCAATTTAAGCATCAATATATTTTTGTGTGGTTCTTGATCATACATTCCCTTGTCACTATACTTTGGTTTATAAAATTTCCCTCTCCCAAAATTTAGAACCTAACCCACCTTGTTGCACAATCATTTTTATTTTAATGCACCTAGTCGTAGCCTGTACTATGTAGGAGGTGGCAGTCCGACTACAGTGAGCCCATCATTTCGAATCTCAATATTGGGTTTTGCAACACTCCTCGCATTCATTTCAATCAATGCCTATCTTTTCGTTGAGGGTTTTTTGTTCATACGCCATATACTTTTGATGAGTTTCGGGTCTGGAGTTTAGTTTTGGTCTACTCTTAGAAACCCTCTATACTCACTGTGTTTGTGTGATTCCTTGTCGAATTTCCCATGGCCCCGGTTGTTAGGATTGAACCCAATGTCTCTCATACCTTGCTCCTATGCGATGATGCAAGGGAGGATCTCGAGGGTCAAGGTTGGCTTGTTTTCCTTGAAAGATTCCACGGTTTTAACCTACAAACCACTCAGGAATTTGCCCTCTCATTTGATGGATGTCAAGACAAGGTTAGGTACATTCAGCTTGAAGTTACAGAAGAGTTGTTAGGTCAAGCAGCAGGTCTTTCTGCGAGCGGGAAAAAGTGGTTCAAAAATGCTAAGGTCAAGGAGGTTTCGTGGAGTCTTTTCTTTACATCTCTAAAGATCAATTGTTGTGATAAAGGTATGCCAGTCTCCCTGTTAAAAACCCGATGGCATGGTTTTTTTGCAGTGTTGAAACAATTCATGACATGTGAAGGCCATTTTGGTTTCGTTTTTTCTATATCACCTACGTTTGCTCATGAATTTCATTGGGTTTCCATTAAACATGCCTTATTACCTGTGGAGAAGCTTGTATAAAATGGAAAAAAGGTATAAGAAGCAACGTTTGGATTCAATTCTGTTCCACCATGGTTTGATAAAAATAATTCTTGTACATCAATTGAAGTTACAAAACGATGACTGGGACGCCTTCCTAACTTGAAATGGATTCGCTAACTCCAATATTGTAGAAGTTGACAAGCCCGTGATTGAGGAAACCATAGTTTCTCCCGGAGCTTTCCCTTCATCTACACAAACCTATGTTACGACCACCCATAGTAAGCCTATATCTGACCCAAAGTTTGTTGAGAAGACCCATGAACAAGATGCACAGCTTAACGCCTCTGCCAAAGATGAAAAAATACTTGTAGACAAGCCATCTAAAGGTGATATCGATTTAAGTTTTACAAACAAAAGTGTAGGTAGGTTGATTTAAAGGAAACTAAGAAATAAATCAAACCCTCATGTGAGCTCGATCAAAACGATCGAGATCCATGAAATATCAGATTCTGAGATTGATAGGTTTCTGGCCGAAGAAGACCATCCTTCCTTCCAAACAGATCTCGATCAGTCTTACAATTTCATGGATAATTTGTTGCCTTGTCTGAAGCACAGTGAAGGGTTTCCAGGAATTAATTTTGGTAACAAATTTGCATGCCACATTGGGGACGTTCCTGTACACAACCATGGATATTCTCAATCGACCATTACACAGTCGCGATGTGAAACTTGTTTGTTCTAGATTGACAAGTATTACACCGATATACCCATTTTATAGTCACAGATCAAAGCCCTTACTGATCAGGTCGAACCCTTAACAAATGAAAATCGTAAGCTCAAGTCTATTATTAAGGGACAAGGAAAATGCTTGAAAACAACAGGGAACATCATATTAAAAAATGTCGAGACTGCAATAGTAGTGATAAATTCTTAAATCATGTTAAACGATTTGATTTTACAGTTAAAGGTAAGATTTATTGTTATCTTAAAATAGTGTTATATTTTGTTCATTGAATAAATTAGATTTCATTACTAAAATAGGCTAGCTACAGAATCAGCAGATTCTGTAGCTAGTCTATTCTAATTCGAAATTTGGAAATTATTGGCTAAATGTATATCTGAATCTTTCTATTTTATCTTTTCTTTCAGGATATTTGGGAGTCTATGGTGACCAAGTGATCTGAAGCATTTTTTGGGGCTTGTTATCCATATCTATGGTTCATTTTTGTATAAACAGGAATATTTGTTTTTTAAAGATTTAGTGTGATCTGGGGTGGTTATATTCCCCCTCTATTTTTGTAATCAGTAGATGATTATAGAGATTCAATCTTATCTTATATGATAATATATTTAGCTTTTCTGAAACCTATATAAAGTCGTATTTTTTGTAATCAAATCATCTTGGCCTAGGGTTGAAGTATGGACAATTGATGCACAGACTTGAATGAAACAGAGATACATATTACAACTTTAGCTTCTTGTGTATGATGTCTTAGTTTAAGTTCTGTTTATATTGACATGATAATAGGTGTTGATAGCTTTTTTCTTCATGCTTTATTATGAGTTGGGATAAATCATTTATAAATGTTGTCCATATGTGATGTTTCAGATATTATATAGGGTGATCATATATTCAACTCAAATTATGAGATTTGCCTTTAATTTTCTGTTGAACGTTTAAATGAAAAGTTCTTACAACAAGATTTATCTCATTGTAATTGTTTGTAAATCACAAGATCATTGCAACTATTTGTATCATACGTTATGTTATTAAAACTCAATTTTCGGCATGTTGTCTCGCATTTATTCAGAACAATTTTAAGGTTCGTTTCAGGTTTACTTCTCGAACAAGGCGGCTGGATATTCTCGATTATACAGGTGTTGGATGCATTGATAGGTTAGTTCTTTTCTTTTATCGTTAGTTTGTCTTCAAAACTCTAATATAAGGTCTAGCTTTGACCGACCACATATTCCCGTTTCAGTGTATCTTTTTTAGTTTAAACTTAGATTAATAAAGGAAAAAATAAAAAAAAAATAGTTTATGTGCTTTCTTTATCTGTTTTTGTTAAAGAAACCATTTTCATATAGATTTTCGTGAGCTTAGATTAAAACTCACGAAGAATTTTAGATTGGCCAATGGAGCCATTAAACCCATTAGAATGAGTCATACCAAATGGCTTGGGTTATTTAGACAACCCCAGATCGGACTCGTTCTTCCAATTGACGGATGATCATTTTCGCCCGTCAACAAATGGCGCTAGAAGGAGGGCCTGAACATGATTGATGGCACATGGAGGTCGCAAGAATCCTCCCCCACACACTCGCTCCCCTATAGTAAAGAGAATTCATTCTAACGACAATGTTACTTCTCAAACAACAACCACCTCAAATGAAAATCCACAGATTATTGTTGAGCCAGTAACACCAAGCCCTTCAAGGTCAGACATACAAGAAATTGTTCGTCAATCACTTCTAAGGACACATGGTGCTTTGGCCCATATAAGACAACCAGGTCGACCACTGAATCAACCACTAGATTTCTCTGATATCAGGGAGAAAATTGAAGGCATTGGTCTTCTCCTAAATCCTACGGATCCATATCACATCCCCACTCCTACAGCCAGAGGATCTGGTATCCCACCTTCACCACCGTCGTCATCTCCCTCCTCTTCGGGAGAAGAGTCATCAGATGAAGGCAGTTCTTCATCTCAGCCTTCGACACCACCCACGCCCATGGAAAATCCAAACAATCCCCCCAAACCTTGGCTCAATCAAGATGTTGTGGCCATACCTGGACCCCAGCATCCTTTGCCTAAACATCCAGAGAAATGGCTCCCTAAATTCGATCCATATTCTAAGAAAATCGTTGAGGATCACATAAAAAAATTCATGCTATCCATTAGACTCCGAAACGTAGAACAAAAAGATGTAGTATGTAGACTTTTTTCATACACATTCGAAGGTAATGCCTCTACTTGGTATTTTTCCCAACAACCCCACACTATTGTATCTTGGGATAGATTCGAATCCTATTTCCTTGAGAAATTCAGAGACGGAAAATCTCTCGAAGTCTTAGTCATGGAACTCTCTAGTTTAAAGATGAGCCCTAAGGAAAAAATAAAAGACTTTAATCAAATATTTCTAACATTAAAAATTTGAATCCTCGTTGATTCAATGCCTGCTGAAAATATTATCGAAGGAAACACTATTGGAAGCCTTCGAGGAGGCGAGCCAAATTGAGAAAGATATTCTAAGCCTAAAGGATAATATCTGTAATGAGGCAGAGATTACCTCATCTTCCAAGAAAAAAATAGAAATTCTTCCTAGACCTTCCCAAACCAAAACTCAATCATATAGTTCAGATCTGGAAAGTTTACATAAGGTCGTTCAAAAATTGTCTATCAAGTTGTAGATTTAAGGATATTGGCTGAAGAAGCTTCTTCAGGCAAAGAGCCTTACAAACCCCCTTTTAGAAAACCTTTTCCCACAAACCGACCCAATTTAAATTCTGAAGGCCTTAATCTAGAAAGCCTACAATATGCGATACAAACAATCCTTGAAGCTCATGATAGCTTAGTTCCCCCTGATATTTATGAAGATGTAGTTGAACAAGAAATAGTTGAAGAGGATGAATCCTAGCCCAACATCTTCGAACATTTTTCGGATAGTATCTGTTATCACTGAAATTTCGTCCACAAATGGTTACAAGAATTCAACATCGCCAAATAGTTATGAGGTCATCCATGTACCTTAATTAACACAAAAGCATTCACGAAGGGTAAAAAACTATACAAATAGTGAAAAAAATGAAGGGCTCTATGAAGACACTGGGCGCGCGTGCACATGCACGAAACATAAAAACAAGATTCGTGCACATGTGCACGATGCGCGACTGTTGTCGCAAAAATCCGCGCACCTGAGAAATGACGCATTTATGAGAGTGGTCGGCTTCCCACCCACTTCTGGTCCAGCTTCCAAGTTGATTTGACACTCAAATCTGGACTGGATTCGACTGGGTGTCTGGTCAAAGACCTATAAATTCCCTAATTAGCCTCTTTACACACTACAAACTAGTTGGACAATAACTCAAAGGAATGCTATAAAAAGGCCATGGATACACTTCATTTTTAAAGGAATTTCATAGAAAAGTTATGCTGCCATTATTCTCTCGAGGACTCTTCTATCCTTGCCAAGAGTATACTTGCATCATTACTTTGGGCAATCCATCTCACCCCTTGAGTGGATTAACAAAGAATTCTTTCACCATTTTCATTTTCTTTTTCAAAGTTGTAAGAAGAGCTTACTTGTGGGGATCCAAGAGCCCTCCCTTGGAGGAAGAAGGGACTCATAGTCCCCTTTCTTCTTGGTGTTTTCTTTCACTAATATCAGCCTTATCATTGGTGACATGGGTCTCATTGTTTCTTTTCTCCTTATGTCCCTATGTTTATAAATTTAGTTGTTGTTTTATTTCTTAGTTTAATTCTTAGTTGTTGTTTTATATTTCTTTTTCTAACCCTTTTCCTTGTAGTTGTCCTGCTTAGCAAACCCAACTGAGCTTGCAAGCACCTCTATTTTTCTCACTAAGGTGACGAAAGAGGCGCAACAATATCTTTCAAGCCAATTTTGAAATGGTTCATCCTTATAATACTAGAAGTAAAACACAAAACAAACTCTCTTCTGAAATTGGAACTAGTGCACCTCAAAAATAGTTTAAGCAGACTGAAACTAAACAGAATTCAGCAACCCCAAGTTTAGAATACAATTTGATTGAAGACCTTAATAAACTTAGAGCTAATATTTATGTTTATGAATTGTTGAAATTTCCTTTTCTTCTGCAAAAGATGCTTCAGAACATTGCAGAAAACAGTGAAAACAACAATCTGAACAACAACAAATTTGCAGAAAACAACCCTAAAACATCTCAAAAGGTTCCCATTAAAACGACACTAGAACCCTCGGATAAAAGAGACCTTGCTGTAAAAAGCGTAACAAATGTAGATAGAATAATTCCTGGGACTGCGACTAAAAACCAACAAAGTTCTATTGTTAACAAATGTAGGAGTGTCCTTATTCAAGAGACACATGAAACCCCAAGTAATATTGGCATAGTTCACTATAAACCATCGTAAAAGTTAGCTTTCCCCTGTAAACCTTGAAGTTGGTGAATAGTGTGCGGGGGAGGCAATCAAAGTATTTCCTCAACCCTTAATGGATATACTATGATCCTAGTATCAAAGACTAAAAATCCTAGAATTTTACCTGACCTAATGCAAAATATGCATTTATGAGGGTTCATTCAGATGCAATACTGGCAACATCTTTCAAAGACTAGTTGAAGGTGCTTAGAGTGATCCACTCTCTTACGGGAGTGAGCAACAAGATCGTCAAGATAGGCTTCAGATATATGCTTGAGATCGTGAAATATGAAGGTCGTAGCTCATTGGAAGGTTGCTCTGGCATTTTTAAGGCCAAAAGGCATCTTCCGGTATGCGAAAGTACTCCAAGGGAAAATAAAAGTCATCTTATGTTGGTGCTCAGGTTTAATCTGAATTTGGTTATACCCTGAAAAACCGTCCATCAAAGAAAAAACTTTTCTTCCTGCACACTCATCAAGAATATGATCGATGAAGGGTTTCGGGAAGTTGTCTTTAGGATAGGCTTTGTTCAGGTCATGAAAATCCATGCATACACAGACGGTTCCTTGGTTTGTATTCACAGGAATGGGATTGGATACCCATTCAGTCAAGGGAACTGGGTAGATAAAGCCAACATTATGCAATTTTTCTACCTCTGCTTTAATAGTAGGGGCCTTCCTAGGATTGACAGCTCTAAGACATTGTTGAACATGCTTAGAATCCAAGTAAGTTTTAGTCTCGTGTTCGACAATTCGAGGGTCGATTCCTAGAATCTATTCATATGACCAAGCGAATACATCTCAGAATTCCTTGAAGAGTTTGGTGTAGATCAGAATTTCTTCTCGCAAACAATCTGCACCGATGTATACATTTTTAACCTTGCCAGGAGTACGAGAGATATTGATCGTGACGGTAGGATAAATACTTGCCATGTTTCCCTTGGCATAAATTTCGTTCTTATCAAGTGGAAATATGACGCGACTGACTATCTCACTCAAAGTAGATCTAAATTCATCTTCTTCAATTCTAACAAGATCTGGGAGGAAATAAGAGCTATAATGCATATCATCCCAAGGTCTATCGGAACCGTTCATGGCCTCAATGATAGCTTCATCTAAAGAAAAAGTCTCATCAAGGCAGTCATGTGAACAAGACAATGAAGTGGCCCACACGAGATCCAAACCAGTATCCTCCTCGTCCATCTATGAGGTAACAAGATCTAGATCGCCGGAAGAGTGAAGATCAAATTGGATATGCAACCGCTGCTACTGATAGTGACATGGTCATTCCAGAATGTAGCTGGACTTCATAAGACGTCATCGGGGAAGGTAGGGTTAAAGGATCGTTAAAATAAGAAGTGCGGAAAGGAACGAACCTCTCTTATGAAATGAGCCTACTAGACATGGCATATATATGGTGAACTAGTTCCATGAAGTTGAAGGTACCCATAAGGGATGAATACATTCTGACACTGATATTCTCAGTTGTCGGCTGAGAATTGTTGATCATGGGGATCAAAGGTCCAACAAATGCATTGGGGCTAGTGTACGCAAAGGATAACTGGTCGATCATCACGATCTTCCCCTCATGAGGAAAACAAAGAGTACGGAATATGGACGATACGGTTGCAGTCATAGCGTAAGTCCAATTGCATCCTAGTAACAATTTATAATCGAGGGTTGCATCGACCACCTCGAAATCCACCTCTACCATGTTCCCACCTAACTGGATCGTAAAGGTGGGAAGAATATCGTGAGGGCAGAAGGAACGACCATCAAAAGCAGTCAACATGGTCAGAGACTGAGAAAGAGTCAGAGATTCGAGGGATTTCCAATAGACCAGGGACATCACACATGGTTTAGTGCCTTCATCAACAACAATACGCTTGATGGTATACTTTGAGTAACCCAAGTGGATTTGGAATGCCACATGGTAAGGCAAACATTGCTTCACATCTGTGACATCAAATTTGATAACTTTTGAGCCACAAGGATCTAGAGCTCCTAACGCAGATAGAAAGGAATTCCTTTGTGAAGGACACATATGGAGTACCTCCATATCTGACATCACACAAGGGGTTTGACCCTTGTCCTAAACAATAGAGTAATTCTAGGTAGCTCTAGCATTATGATTATGGGTAGAGCACTTGAGTACTCCTTTCGGAATATGAGGCAAGGGATCTGGTTTTTAGATCATAAGGGTGTCTCCGGAGGAAGGGGGGACTCTAGAACAGAAATAGTCTATGGAGAATTGTAATCACAAGACCGACTGGCTACATTAACCTCATACTTAACCATATTTATGCATAACCAGTCACCATCTTGCATGAGTGGGTTTTGACTCCCACTCACCACATTTCTGGTATTTGAGTAGTTTGAGGCCATGTGTTGGTTAGGTGGAAAAGGATTAGTCAGCACAGTGGGTGGTAGGGACAAAATCCTTGCAGCTTCCACAAGTTTGGGTCATAGATGGGTAAGGTGATCGTCTGTACAAATATTACAGGGAAACTTCACCTTCTGCCTTTCTTTCTTTCCCTCACCAGCATTATTATTTGACTTCTCATTATCACCATTTTCCTTGGGTTTATTATTATTCTTTCCACCCTTACGATTATTATTACGTCCTTTCTTTTTATTCCATCCTGGTTGTTGGTTACCATTTGGGGTGGTTGAAAATTGCACATAATGTACATCTGTCGACTGAGTGGGACTGGAGGACACATACGAAGTTGGCCCTCCTATAGACTGGTTCAAAGCCAACTCTTTCAAATGTCTTGCCACCGAGTCTGCAGATTTCAGATTGGCAGAGCCTATAATGCCATCGACATGAGGCCCCAGATTTTGTCTAGGGTCATAGTTTGACCTCGATGTGTCTGAAATAATCTCGTATAACATCCCAGACTGAGAATATATAATTTCTAACTGTTGGACTTTAAAAATCACTTCTTCCTCAGATGTAACCTCAGATGTAGAAACATCCTTCAAAATATAAGGCAGGAGAGACTTAAGGAACCACTCTAGCAGGAATTCTGGGGGTATGTAGGCCTTAGTCAACCTCTTCTATCTAAGCCACTCCTGGATGTGATCCAATATATGGGTGGCCTTGTCCTAACAAAAGGTCGATAGAAGTTATATGCCAGCATTGTAACAAAACAGAAATTGGAAGTGGTTGAGGAAGACTAAAACCAACTGATTAAAAGTTTTGTATTCCCCCCTAGGTATCTCAATATACCATTTCACAGCGACCCCCATGAGGTTGCGTTGAAACAATCTTAACCGAATAGAATCGTCACTAAGGGAATTTGAAGAGTACCAAAGGTGAAAAGTAGCGACGTGATCACCAAGATACTCACCAGTTTTACCCTCGAATTTTTGAATATCTGAAGGAATCTTAGTGGGGATGTGGGGCCATGCCAGATCATGACACACGTGGTAATTCATTAAATTAGACAAGTATGGAAGATTGAGCGTGGATAGAAAAGGGCGATGAATTTGCAACATCTGGCCCCAAGGTCCCTGGAAATATTGTTGTTGGGGAATCACAGCCCATCCAAGGTTCTGGTAAACACCATGGACCTTTTTGAGATTGTAAGACTCTCCTCTGGACTGATTCATGAGGTTTTGGTTGGGCATCATTATAGTAGTAATGTTCTAATGAGGGTTGTAAAAAATGCCCCTAGCCAGAGTGGCTATAGGTTGGGGGTTGCCCAAGGTATGAAACTGACCTCCTCCGAGTGTGAATCCAGAGGATAAAGGGATTCTTCATGCCAAACATATTGGTCGGAATCAGTATAGAGGAGATGGGTGTAAAGGATGGAACGTGAGTAGTAGCTTGTCCACCAAGTTGGTTACTCCATCTAGAAGCAAAAGTATTAGACCCGGGGTTAAAAGGAGGAAAGCCTCCAATAGTAGGATTAGTTTGCAGGACATGAATACCACCAAACGAGAATGGAATATGTGGAAGAGTTTTTCCCCCAAGTCCAATGCTAGTATTTTTACCAACCGCTGGGATGGAAGTTGAAAATTTCAATGTGAAATTCGACATACCATAAGAAAAAGGACTACAGGCCATAGGGATGGACTGAACATTATATCTTGGTGAGTGACAAAGAGACCCAAAATGGTTCATGGCTATAGGTTAATTATTCACTATAGGACAAGCAAAGGTGATGATAGGCACATACGGCACTACAACCATTGTGGTTGAAGGTGTTGAAGGGGTATCGTTAACTATAGTAGGTATAGGAGTCGAAGGAATCCCAACATATTTTTGACTTGATTCAATACTCATCGTTGTATGATCACAAGTCCGATAAGTGGAGGTGTGTGTACCATGTTTGATAACTTTACGGCTTTTAGAAGGAAAAGACTCAAAATGCAGTGGTAACTGTAACAAGTGGTGAGACCTGTGGGGAATCTAGTCTGGCTCCATGATGACTCAATATGCGAGATATAAAACAAATCCTAAGGTCAAATAGTAATCAAAGAGAAAACCAAAATAAAATCAAAAGGTCAATATGCACAAAAATAGGATAAAGTGGCTGAAAGGGGCCTCCCTCCCTAAATTAGGTATTCCTCACCCAAGAGGGGCCTGAGACTCCCTGCTACGATCGGAGGTATCAAAATTAGTTATAAGTGCCCTCGTGGGCGTAAAAAATAGTCAGTTAGATCCCCCCGGAGAGGTAATCCTCCATAAAGGTTGTGTGTTGTCCGACCGTTATCTAACCCAGGGTACCTGCAAAATAACCCATGCAAAAAACCTATGTGGTACCTATGTCAAGCAACTAAGAAACCACGATATAAACGATGAGCAGGCAAAAATTCATAATTTAGGTCCACCATATGGGCAGGGTAACAAAGCCCGAAACCTCGAAATCACCACCTCTCACAGAGGTAAAGGTACTATCAAGATCCCCATATACCAATAGATCCCCAGAAATATATCTAACGCTAAGAAGGTATCAGGGGGATATCCCTTGAACCAACCTCACACGACCTCGTGTTTAACTCTAGTGTAATCAGAGCCTCTTGACGTCACCAATTATACAATGGATTGCACCACTCCCTTAGTCAAACAAATATGTTGATTTAATAGCCTTGGAAAAGTTTACTCACAAAATCCTATTCCAAGGCTCTAAATCCTAAGCTAGTTTGCGCACCCTAGAAAAATAAAATCGTTTCTAATCAATCTTAAATTACCAGTGTTACTTTTAGTGGCCTTTCTTACTCAAAGAGGTGCAGTCGTGAAACTAATTATGTTATGACTCAACAAGTAAAATAAATGAATATGAATACAATGCAAAGTCCTAACTTCAATTCCTAATAAATGATATGCTTTTCAAAATGAAATTCTCAATTTAGTTCTAAAATTCCAAATAAGATGAAATATTTCTTTACATGTACTAAGATCAATGATAAGGACTCAAAAGATCAGATGCCAATAATGTAAAATTCCTAATATTTTTGTATTTTCAATATTAAAGAATGAAAATGCGAGGATTGAACAACAACTTGATATAAAAACTCTATTGTATGTAAATAGAGAAAAACCAAGTAGGATATCAAGAAGAAAACACCCAGCCCAAGATGCAAGTACAATAAAATGAAAAGGTTGATGAGAAAGGCACCGCCCAAAAATTCAATCAAAGAAAAGTTTGTTATCATTCCATGGACACTTAATAGTCATAACAGAGACCCAAGAAGACTGAAAAATCATCAAAACCTGTCAAACAATCATCAAACCTAGCAACCAAGCAACAAAGGGTGATGTACACAACTGTTCAGGGGAAAAGTGAGTATATACGCCTCTTGTAGGAGGACAACACGCGTATGAACGTGACTTTCAGGTAAAAACCCACGTATATGTGTTAAAACACAACCAGGCTAAGGAGAAGGCTAAGAAACTCATATTCATAATGAACAGAGGATGTCAAGCAGTCATACGACAAGAAAATCAATATAAACGAGAGAAATCTAAGGCGAAAAACACTCCAAACCCCGAAAAGAAGATTCTTTCCCCAGTATGGTCGCCAATTCTATTACGAGGAAAATATCTCTATGGCTAGGGGTAAACCACAATAGACAGAAATGTATGCATAAATCAACTCTAATCTCAGATATGCTATATAAACAAATATTCTAGAAAGACAATATAAAAGGCCTATCTCATCAAAACGTTCGATGAAATCCACCATTGAGCACTTGACTCAAAGAAATACACTGACAACTTGTCCTAAACAAACAATAAACACAAGCATATGGTGATAATATATGATGTTATCACATTCAATAGCATAATCCATCAAAATTCATAACAAATACACCAATGGAATAACAATTCAAATATTTGCGAGATATTAATTGGATGAGAAAAGAGTATTTCTATTAAAATGTAATCAACAGAAGTGAATGAATTACAAACTTTCATTCTGGCATGGTTTGAAACCAAGAAACTAAGTCCCTTCCAGTTGGGCCTCCACCACTTCATTCCTCCACCAAAGGAAAGATCATATAAGAGAGACAATGAGGTCCTCAATCAAGTAGGGAGTAGCTTGGGGGCTGAATAATGTGTTCAAACTTAAAAGGACAAAGGGATGCAGACTCAATATGAAGTGAATAATTTCTCCAGAGTAAATTTTCTCTCAAAGTTGAATTCTTCTCCTCTCTTCCATAGCTCAGATTTTTCCCATTTATAACCTTCAGTGGAACTAAAGGGATGATTCGGAACATTTCTAGTATATGGAATTCCAAGGATCATGGATCTTGTGACGTGATATGGAAACCTGACATCATTTTTTTAATTTTGGGCACAAAACCCGATGTATGATGGTTGTAGTGGTGCAACCTGTGTATATGCATGTTGTATAATAGATAGGGAGCATATATGTGGAAAATTATTTTTTTTAGCTCCAGGATTTGCAAAAACAGACTTCAAGTCTACATAGGGAAATGGAACAAGGCCTTCTGAGCAAATTTGCATAGGGTGAGGAAAATATTTCTATAACACACATGTGCACTCTTCCTCTTCTCACATTGATGGCATACCACAATATCCAAAGCATACAGTCTTCATCACCTAGGCCCTCACTACCACTACTATCATTATTGGTATCTTTGACTCCAATTTTCTTCGTAGGCCTATCCTCACCTGAGCTCCACTCTGGTATAGCATCCTCTCTCACACCACTTCTTGGTGTGAGATTCCTCTTCATTCTAGGCCTGACACCACGGTGTGTACCTATTGGAATATTGATGGGGGGGGGGCGCGAGGGGTGTTGAATCAATATGAGCACTTTATACCACTTTTAACCACAACATATATTATTTCACTTTATCAACAATGTTAAAAAAATTATCATAAATGTATCATCTATGATTGCATTCAATATATATATCATAAGCATGTAATCATAAGCAACATCACATCAAGAACATAGTACACCATTATTTACGTGGAAATCCAAATGGGAGAAAACCACATAATGCTTTCTTATATATATAAAGAATTCATTCATAGGAAGCACCAACTTCCTAATTATCTAGATGCAACTGGAAGGAGTCTACAACCCCCTATTTACAAGCTCCAACCTGAAGGATGCTACAACTCCCTAAATTCTCTGGCTCCAACCAGAAGAAGGCTACAACCCCCTGGGTTCTCTGGCTCTAACCAGAATGTGGCTACAACTACCTAGTTCTCAGGCTCCAACCTAAAGGAAACTCCAACTCCCTAATTCTCTATCTCCCCCATTTCCTTTCCCTGTCTTTCCACCCTTACGTATAAGTGTATACCAATTGTCACTACCACAATCACTATCACTATCACTTTCACTTTCACTTTCACTGTCCCTGTCACTGTCACTATCACATCAACCTATAATCTACAAACCTGTCATTGTATCCAACCCATCACTGTCAACTTGTCCAACTTGTCACTATCACCAATACTCAACTATATAGTGTCACATGGATCATATCCCAAGGACACCTCTCAACTGGATGTCCAACATCACCAACACATGCCTCTACCAAGAATGTACCAATATCACCAACATACCATCACAAGATATCTGTCTCAACCATATACCATATCACTATGAATCATGCCATGTACCATAAGACAAGTCTCATGTATATGCCAATAGCACAAATATGTGCCACTAACAATGAACCTAACAAGCAAACACCAAATACCAAGAGTATGTCTCAAGCATGTAACAATATCACCTCAACCATATGCGATCATGTATCAAGGGCCTCCAAGATATGCCTTAAGCATCTTCCATACCATCCAGGATACAAGCCTCAAACAAATACATAAAACACATACCTTTACTCATGAAAACTTGAAGCATACCATCTCATATCTTGTACAATTGTGTTGTACTACCAAAACTTACTGCAACTCATTTGTACATTCTTTTTCAGACCTTTTCCTCGGTACGCGACTTGTCCCCCTACAGCCTGTGTATGTATGCAACATGTCCTTTTGTAGATTGTGTATGTACGTGACATGTCCTTATGCATTCTGGGTATAACCTCAGAAAACTAGGGTTTCCAATTTTTTGCAAATCCGAAACTTTCACTACTTCAGACCTTTGTTTCCTTACAAAAATGTCCTCACAAACTAGCTAAAATATCACAATACTAGACCATATCATTCACAATATAGATATCCAATGTAAGTGTGTGTATCCAAATGAGAGACTCTGTGAGGTGTATTTATACTTGTTCTAGGTAACCTCTTTCCTTATTTTAGGGGTTTCTTGTTACAACCACTTTACTCTTTCACCAAGACTTATCACCAACTAGGGGCTTCTTAACCACTCTTTGGGGCTTCCAACTTTACAAGGCCATATCTCCTTAACCATGAGGAACCATGTGGCATATGACATATCACCAGAAATGGCACAACATTTACTATCCATCTATGATAGTATTCCATGAAATTTCACTATCCTTCATGTCCACATTCCTTAATCAAATTCGGATCCCATAACCACACCTTCAAATGTAGAATACATAAAATGTACTCGACTAACTCACCATCAATCTCGATCATACAAGTGTCAATCAACTTTCCAACATCTCTGGACCTCTCCAAGGGTTGAAATCAATCTATAAGGGTTGACATCAATCTCCAAGATCACTCTCCAAGGGTTTACATCAATGACAACTAACTGTCCAACAACACCCTTGGCTAACTCTTCTCTACTCTTCCACTCAACTTTCTTCCTCGTCTTAGCTCTTCTTGCATGTTTTTCGACTCTTTTTCTCTTATGCTCTTTTTGATCCATTCCATTCCTCACCTCATCTCAAAAACTTCTTGTATCCACCTCACTGGATCCACACTCTAGTTCTCCCCCCTCGAGTGCTAGGGGGTTTACTCAGCCATCCTATCAGGTTCCATGCACATAATTATTTTTTCTACAAATAACATCTTGATCCAAATGGGGGTCTCTTCTAACAACTTCTTTCTTGGACCTTCTTCAAACTTTCTTTCAGTGTCGCTGAAAGAATCACTATATTCTATATCAAAATCAATAATGTATCCTTCCTTCACTCGATCAAACCAAAAATCAATATCCCGATTCCACTTGTTATCCAATGCCTTTATACTATCAATCTTGGCTTGATACCATACTATTGACTCCAATGGTAACACAACTGAATTAACTTATTCTTTTCTTTTTAACTATTCATGCAACAAACATGTAAATCCCGTGAAAAAGGGTTCATGCATATCAGAGTAAATATATCTACCTTTCCATTCTTTTGCATTCACCCACAATCCTTTCATCTCTCATAGAGAAAAATTTTCCTCCTTATCTTCTATCCAGTATTGAATGTCCTCTTTAGTGGTATGCCACCACATTTATCTTATCCTCCATCAATCTCAATAAGACTTTAGGTCCCGACAACGGAACTGTTTGTTGGCATTATGCATTGTCGTTGTTTTAGTACACACTTGCACACACGTTGACCTTATTAACATTGGGAGTTTTGAGACCCAGGTTTCATCCAAAGAATGTCCAACAAAACTCCCTAAGGACCGACATATCAATCCTCAACCAAGGTCAAGGAAGGTCTCACCTGAGATGCAAAGAGGATAACAGAGACCATACGGTCTTGTGTCAGGGATGGAGGATCAAACATACCTAGTAGTACTATAAATGGCATCCATGTAACTCATATATGATATTCTAACAAGGAATAAGAATTAAAAATATACATTCACATGTGCCTCATTCATAACAAACACAATATATAACATAACTACCATATCTTTATTATTGGATGTATTCCATATATATTAGAGATAGACATTGCACTGAATAACTGAGCTGAAAATCCATAAGACTTCATCTCATTACTATATAAATAGTGAGAATACAACATTATGCACCTTGCGTTGAGCTTTAAGATTCTAAAAAATAAAAGACACCGGAGACTTCTCCATACAAAACAATATTACAATAGGATAAGTCAGAGCTCTCGGACTGATGCATTCAAAAATTATCCAACCTGTTTTGTGACTTGAGAGCTCTCTTTTATATATTTTTATGATGGGGAGAATTTTCCTTAATTGTTCTTCTCTACTCTCTTTTCTGATCTAACATCCTCGCACACTTCTGGTACCTGTCAGGACTCCACATAGGTTCTCTACATTAGGGGAAATCCTAATTTCCTGGCCAACTCATCTTCTAGCCTCCCCATGTCATCATCTATTTTTGGAAACAATCATCCTAGGAGATATCTCAGTGATTCCTTTCTTGCTTCGAGTGGGAATTTTCTTGGGTTTCGACGCAATTGACAAAAATTGAACCAGTGTGATCAAATGACAAAACTCATACCAACGCATCCTTGATCACCTTTAGAATTGGCACGCTACTTAACAAAAATCGGTCCGATGCACGCACTATGTAATTATTTCTCACATCTCCTTAGGTGCTTGCAAAAATTCTAGATGAGCACACACAAATTTTGTTTGTGCACGCGTGCAAAACTGGACCCAAAACTTTGGGTGACAACACCTTGGAATAATAATATAACCTCGAAAAATCTCTCGCTGTCCTTATTTTACTAGTGGGAAACAATAGACCAATAACACCTTTGAATGAAAATGTTATTTATTTAAAATATATTATTCATAAAGAGGTAAATGTGGCAACTATGGCCTATCTTGAGCCTATGTATCCTCCTTTTTATGCCTCAGTGAGAATCATGAGAAAAATATCCCATTCCTACCTAATTGATGGAATTTCCTACCCCAACACCATGTCTAAAGTAATCATGGAACAACTCAATCTTACTTGCATGAGTGAAGCGAAGAACATGTTGACCTTCAATAAGAAAGTGCAACTAGCCATTGGGTAGATTAAAGACCTCACCCTAGTCACACCAAGAAAACAAGAGGGTGAAATAGTATATGGTGATACTAGTATTAAACATATCTTGGGAGATAAAATGTTCACAATGATGATTTACAAATGATACTTGAGTGTGTATTTATACACATCTCACATACCTTCATCTTAACTAATTATAATAAATATGAGGAGGAGGTGGTCACCCTATGAACTATGGGCTAGTAATCCTCCTTGGGTGGCTCAACCCCTCAAAATAAAAGGTATGGGTTATTGAATTTGAGGGAGCCAATGAACTAGTGTGGACCAATGCAAGGAAAAAGGAGGGTGCCTCACCCAAGAGGGGTTATGGGCTCACATTAGATTGACTAGGTCAGCCTTAGCCATAGCCATGCATTGCAAAAATTGTACATAAAATAGCCTTATACATGTACATTAATGATATCATATGGTTCCATCATATACACAACTGAAAATTACACCGTTATTAACACAAATTACATATGAAATCTATATGAATAGCTAGAAATATTGGGAAAACAATCTCAACGTTAGTATCCCTATCCTAGAATCATATGGAATTTTGAGATTATGTTCAAGATTCATTGATATGACCATGAATTGACCATGAATGATACCGAGTTAGCATAGTTGAAGGGAACCTCAATAGAGTTAAATTGGAAAAGGAGTGATGGAATTGGTGATATGAGTACTTGAACTATAGTCATAGAGACGTGGGTAATTACTGTGAAGTCATTGAAGTGTAGAGTTAGAGAGATGGCTTATTGGAAGTTATGTCGCATTGGTGATCTATATATATGGAATGCCAAGCCAATGAGAATAACATAGACCAATGTAACAATGATGCTAGTCCATCCCTTGTGCACCCTCTAAGCCTTTTGTTATTGGTTAAATACATGTTGTTTTTTCCATGAATAGTGTAATTTTTTATGTTGTTAGTACTTAAAGTGTATCTAAAATAGTGTATGTGAATAGAAATGTGTTACTGTTAGAAGTGTTCAAAAGTTTTCCACTATTTTTTCTAATGGTGTGAACATCTTTGTGGGACTTCCAAGTCTACTCACTCAACTAGGATATTTACAATTTTTGTTGATTCCAAGATTACAATATATAATGGAAATCCAATGTCTACTAATAGAGTCCATCCTGCAACTACCCCTATTTAGAGGTCATTATAAGGAATATGTTGTGTGACACTAGTTCCTTTGTGATGTGATTGCACATGGGGAATTAACAATTTGGTTCGCTTGGTGGAGTTTCATACAAATCTATACGGAAGAGCCTTGTAATTATATATGAAATGCAAGAAAACTACTCATGTTCATATAGTCTTGACACTGGATCAAATATGATAATAATTCATTAAGGATTTTTTAAAACTTAAGACCAAATAGTTGAGCATTACTGAGCTAAAAGAGATTAAGGAAATGATTGAAAAATATGTTTTGGAGTACAATCAAGGGTTCTAAGACTTGATGAGTTGTATTATCTACAATATCTAAGATGTTTAGCATAACGAGTGGTTAATCAAAAAAATTCTACACCATCTATGAACTTCATTATTGTAGTAGACATTGAATAACCAAAGGGAGGATTTGAAGTTTTCTATGAGACTAGAGCCTATCAATGGATTGGTAGACACATCAATCCCAGGATTAGAATTCAATATGACATAGTTACAATGTTAGTTAACCACATGTATGACAAGATTTAGGAATTGAGAAAGTGGAAGTAGGGACGGAGAGAAGTAGTTTGGTGTACAATTTGAAAAATTGAAGTTCACTTGCAGAACCACGATCCCATGGTGCAGAGTTATACAACTAGTATTACTAACTTATTTGTAGGGAAAGAAGAAGTGGGGGTTTGTGAAATATGTGGAAACCTAGGGAATGACCCTTATCATTGTCACGTGTTGTTGAAGTACATATTGATTGTTGTGTTAAATTACAACTTCTACTAGGAAAATACCCATTGTACTGAGAACTGTCGAGCATTGTCCACTTTGTAAAAATGTTTGTGAAGAATAGTTTCAAAATTGAGTTAATAATAGGAGGAAATTAATTCTAGAACCAAAAGTTAGACAATTGGGCCTTCAAAATGATGGTAACTACCGCTCACCATGGTACTATAATTATAATGAAGTTGGCACATTGAGAGGAACTATCATTGCAAGGATTGTAGGAAAATAGGGTAAAGTATTGAAGATTGCTTGGAGCTCATAATTGAGAAATGGGAAGTGCATGATATGAGTCTAGGGGGGATAATATGGCGAATACATAGTTGCAAATTATTGGAATAAATAGGGTTGAATGTGCCTACACAAGTATCAATATTATGACTTGACCAAGGGAGGTACTAAAATGGGTGCAATGTTAGTTTTATTGTCCCAAAACATATTAGGAAAACCCCACAACATGCTCCCACATTTGATGCAATAAAAGAGAAGGAATACTTGAAGGATGCAATTGAGGTGATGCAAGACAATATTTTCACAAGAGATATGGGAATTGACACTTCGTAGGTACTACAGAATCCCAATGGAATACCACAAAGTGGTTCTCAAAGTGCACCTTTGTGCCCCACATAGGATGTTTTGCAAGGTTGGTTAAAGACATTCCTTATAATCTTGGAGGATGATAAGTCCATTGTGAAATTAAGGTATTCATTGGTACAGAGCCTCGATCCATCCATCAAATATGATGAACTAACTTTGTGCTGGGTTTAGAGGAAGAGATTAACAAATGAGTTTTTCTCAATGATCTAATAAGAGAATATGAAGTCTAGGATGTGATGCTCAATTTGGGATCATGTGTATACATTCTACAAAAGAAATCATGGAAGTTCAAGGGTGAACCTAACCTAGTATACTCTTCAATCTAGCTACATCTGGTTAGGTAGTCAAGGATATTCTCTATTGATAGGTAGGGACATATGGAAGTGAACCTTGATGGAGTAAGCACCTATACAGATTTTTGTGTCATTGATACCATGGATGAAAAATATCCCCACCCTACATTAGTCAGGATTGATTGGGATTTTGGCAATTACCCCATTCTAAATTTGGAACAATAGAGAATTCCTTTAGAGAAGGCTAGATAACGTGTATCCCAACCTTTGGACCCCTCACTGCGAGGATGACTAATGAACAAGTGGAGGAAAACTTGGATAGTGGTGTGATGGACCAATTATATAACTTGAGCATGGTACAATGAGATGATTATAAAGAAGTTTGAAAAAGTTATGACTTTATTAAATTAATATAGTAATTGATTGATTGTAAAAAAATGGCATCCTAAAAAAATTCCTATAATTAAAAAAATCTCCTCTCAGTAATAAACGCAAGACATAAATGATAGTAAAATATTTGATTAATAAAATCAAATATTATTCCCTTGCAAGTGATTGTATCAAGAGTGCATTCTACAACCCAGTGAAGTGTTAGAATATAGAATATGGTGTGCTCATTTTACCATTGACGATACCCTCGTCACCCAACCATAGGCCGAAGCCACCCTCCGAGCACCTTAACCTTGAATGAGAATTCCTCCCGAAGCAAACCCTAGGCTAGATAGCCAAAAAAAGAGTAGTGCACCTTTTCCCAAGAATAGTGCATCACAAAAAGCTGATCAGATAGTCCAAACCCTCGCCAATAGATAGTTCAAGCCAACACTGAAAATAGTTGTTGCTGCAGCTGCACCTGCAATCCTCCTCCACACGTGCGCACCAAACTGGAGCTGCAATGCGCACCAAACTGGGAACTTCAATTCTGATATGCTATCAAATGAGAACTAGCGCCATGTATTTATAATGGTTCTGCCATATTTGTTGGGGCCGACTTCTCCTTCTGTATATGTGTATGTTCAGTATATTATTATTATTTATGGCCGACTTCTTCTCTTGGAGGCTAATAACTTAATATAAATTATCTTCTTGAGCCGACAAGGCTTCTAGGGTTATTAGCCAACTCATTAGGGTTTCTCTTTCTTTTCGGAGTCTTCTATTCTCGTCAGGTTCACGTGTGGAGGTAAATACCTCCTGCAACTACCATAATATTAACACTCCCTCCTAGCTAGAGAGGTATTTACAGGTAATGGACTTGAGCACAAAAACATACATTTACCCAGTAGCATCAATATAGTCATCTAGACTACTTCATGACTAGATCATGAACATCACCATCACCATCAACTGCATCATCTCTCGAAACCATACTTCATATGAGTAATTAGACATGATGTTGGATAAGTCACTCACATCATAGAGTGATATAAGAGGAGTAAGAGCTCTGATTTGTTTTCCGTCTGGAAAATCTTTGTTCATCATTCATTTGAATGATCATTATCTCCAATAAACTATTGATAGTCTTCAAGGAAATTAGAACAAGGATAGAACACACCTGTGTCTATTCATAGTAGTACATAACTACAATTTCATGGTTCACTACCACACCAAGTAACACACAAGTACTTGATCAGCAACGTAATGGTTGCGAATAGTGGAACATATCCACCACAATAGTCCTCATCTACTGTCATACAGTCTTCATAACAAACATCTTATAGAAATCTGCATAGAAACAATGTTATGATATAAACTGGTTTGTCTGGGCCAATCTTTCACTCACATCTGTGAACTCTGAAAGAATATCTACCTCAAAATAGTGAAACATATTCACCATCATCTGATGCCATCCTGCACAGAAAAATATTTTTAAAGATAAACTAAATCATCTGGGCCAATCTTTCACTCACTTTGTGAGATCTGAAAGAATATCTTCCCTCATCAGCAATGGGCTATCTTCCCTATTCTTCACAAACAAGGAAGAAGGATTGTCTCTGATTTCTAAGCCTGGACCATTTCTCACCCTAGCCCATTCTTCCTACACTAATCAAAGTGCACCCTGGACAGAATGTATAAACCCTAAGAAATGTTTGGACCATTCCCCACCCTGGGCCATTCCTCCTACACTAATTAAAGTGCACCCTGGAGAGAATGTATAAACCCTAAGGAATGATTTTCCCTTATTGTTGAGCCTGGACTATTCCCCACCCTTGGCCATTCCTCCTACACTTATCAAAGTGCACCCTGGAGAGAATGTATAACCCTAAGGAATAATTGTCTGGACCATTCCCCACCCTGGGCCATTCCTCCTACACTAATTAAAGTGCACCCTGGAGAGAATGTATAAACCCTAAGGAATGATTGTCCTGCATCAACCTCCAAAACGAACCATTCTTCGAAACTGCTCACAACTATGAACTTCGAAAGAATGACTGCCTGGCGAGGTGGACCATTCTACTTGACCACTACTCAGAGTGACTGTCCTAGACCACTCCCCATGTTAACCATAATGGGAATTCATTGTCTATGATACATCAACAATCAGTCTGCCTCCCATGTTAACTACAATGGGAAGTCATTGTCCATCAGAAATCTCAATCCACTTTCCGAACCGGAAAGCATCTGTCCAATCTGAACTATTTTTCAATTACAAAGATAAATGATATTTTCAGTGCTCTCTCCTAACTTGGAGAGTCATTTCTTCCTTAATAAGAAGGAAGTTGTTTCCATGAGCTCTAGCTTGAGTATGCAAACTCTTTCATCTTGGATAGAAGCTTTTACCAAAATGTCTGCTTATCTGCTCATCTATGGAGAGATCATTTTCTCATTTCTGGACTTTATCATGGATAATGTAATACTTGTACTTTAGTCTGGAACACTTGTGAAGGCTTCATGTAGATCTAAACAATAGAGTATATCATATTTGGAGAACTGGAACATGTCCATGTGGCACTTCTTCTGTCATCATGAGATCTGATCTTCTGAGTAGTCATCTTGATGTTATAGGAAATCTTCACCATGCTTCTGCTGTGCACTGGAGATTCTCCACCAAGTTGTCTTCTTCTTATCTACATACAGGAGTCTCTTTTTGGTATGCCTCAAAGTCTTGAGATTGCTCTTCATACGCTCTTTATTCAATTTCTCTAGAGAACATTCTTTGCATTTATCTGATGTAGAATTCCAACTCATGGATGTTGCAGATGATATAATGACTCATGCAGTGATATGTCTGGTGTAATGGAACAAGTAATCATCATAGTCTTCTCCCTCCATCTGGGAGAACCTCTAGTTCTGGATCTTGCAATTCTTTCATTCACTGTTCTTCATCATGACTTCCAGTTATTTTTCTTGATTGCTTTTAGTGAGTTCATATCAGGCTGGTAATCTTGTGATTCTTGATACAATGACTGGTTGTTTTGGTTCCTCTTTCTTTCTTGGAATCCTCATGTTCTTCTTCATGTCTCTCTTGGGTCCATGGATTTTCTTATAGATTCCATGCCCTAGAGATTCCACTTCTTCCTTTCATCATAGGATCATGGATCTGGATGGACAACCATGAATCCTTTAAGGATTCTCTTTGAAGAGGTCTTCTTCTACGGTTGAGTTGAACACCTACTATCTTTCATGCTTGCTACCATATATATATATATATATATATATATATATACTTCATCATCTTCANTCAATGGATCATAGGATTAGCTCCCTCCTAACCCTTGCTTTATGTACAAGTGCATGTAATCGAATCCCTCCATCTAATAGAGTCCTTGCTTCCATCTGCATCTTTATTGTCTTCTGTAATAGAATCCACGCTTCCATCTACATCCTTATTGTTTTCTGCAATAGAGTCCACGCTTCCATCTACATCCTTATTGTTTTCTGCAATATATAATTTTCTCTAGAGTCCACGTTTCCATCTTGTTGTCTTCTACAAAACGTCTTAAGTCTTTTTCCAATTTCCTCTTGATTGTTGACTTCTTTCTATCTTTGCTTCTTCTAAGTCTTTTCACGATTGATTCTGATTTCGGCTTATCTTGTAATAGATTTCACATGATGTATTTCATATTTTCTTGTATATCAATCCTTATCTTGTTGTTCTTGCATGGATGTAGTTCTTCTTGGAACATTTTATCTTTCTAAGAGATAGATATACAAGATATGTATAGGGACGATGCAAACAAGATATATATAAGAAATAAGAAGAGTGTTGTTACCTTTTAGTAGAAGAAGTCTCTTCCATCCTGCTTAGTCTTCTTTGTAGGTTCATTTTCTTCGGCAATCGATGCTTCATATTTTTCCTTCCTTTTCTTTAGCTCGGGACACTGATTCCTATAGTGATCATACTTTTGACAGTTGAAGCATTGTATTTCTGAAATGTCTTTCTCTTGATTTGGCTTTCTCCTTGAACCAAACTTCCTTTTGTTCTTGAAGTTCTTGAATCTTGTTGTGAAGGCTTGATCATCATACTTATTTTGGGGTTTCTCTTTTGCATTGATCCTTGATTCTTCTTGAGCACAGCAAGTCCAAAGTTCTTCAAATGTTGGGTACTCCTTCCTTGTGTTCATGCTTGCGGCAAATGCATCCCATGTCTTGGAAAAACTATTGAGTACTATGTTCACCAATTCCTTTTCTGAAGTTATCTCTTCAATAGCTTTTAGTTGATCTCTTAACTGGGAGATCCTTACAAATTATGATGTTATGTTGTCGTCATCATTCATCTTCATGTCACGGAGTTCATTCTTCAGACTCATAACTTATCCAATGTTTCTGATTGAGAAGAGATTTGTTAGGGCATCGTACATCTTCTTCGATGAGTCAAGATGGGAGATGTAGGGTATGAAGTGGTATTTTATGGAATCCACTATGATACTCATGGAATTGATGTCAACATCTTTGAACTTCTCTATAGCTGCAACGTTCTGCGGTTCCTTCTCTTCTCCTTCTTTAAACTCTAGATTCACGATCTTTCCTTTCACAATATCCAACACTTTATTCTTATCAAGGATGAGGTCAATCCTTGTCTTCCATGCTCTAATTTTATAGGCTCCATATAGCTTGTTCTCAGACTTCATAGAGTTCGTCATGGCTTGCTTGACTTGGTCAAACCCTAGATTTGACCAAAAATCCAAACTTCACGTCTTGGCCTTCTGAGACTACCAGGAGATGCACTGGGCTAGGGTGCACTGATATATCCAAAGATTAGGTCAATATCATCACTTAAGGTGCCTCGACAAGAGGTTTAGGGTTTCTACAACTGCTTCTCCTAGTAACCCTAGCTGCAGTGATTTTGGAAACTGCTCCTGCTAGTAACCCTAGTGGCAGTTCCTCAACGAGATCAATATCTAGCGACTATGTTTCCTTCCAACGTTTTGGGCTGACTGAAGGGGTGTGGGCCCATAACCTATTAGAATATAGAAGATGGTGTGCTCGTTTTGTTAGCACTCTGTAATTTGCCCAAGGCTGTAAGGCAGTCACAGAGGCAACATCAAAACCACTTCGAGTCTTGGATCTAGCCCTCCAAGACTCAGAGAGGGATCTCTCTATCTGATATAGATTTGTTTTGATAGGTATTAGGCTAGTTGTGCAAGTGTGGGGTGGGATTTTTAAAAGGTTGTTTTGGAACAGCAAGGAGGGCCATTGGGCAAATGGGGTCTGCACTTTAAACAATGTGATTCACTCTCAGATTTGGACAAAGTTCTTTCACAGGGCAAGGTAGTGGCAATATTGGATCGAATTGAGTTTTAAAGGAAGAAATAAGGGAGGAAAAAACCAAGCAAAGGAGCAGCTAAGAATTCCTTGACTGAGCTCTTTAGATGAATAACATAAAGATTGTCAAAAGGACAGATGCAGAGTATCTGTTGATAAATTCTGCTATGTTTACTTACTTCTGACAATAAGAACTGAAAAAAAATTTGGAAAGATGACAGGAAAAAACTTTAACAGAGGAAAAACACCACCAATATATCCACACAAGAATCCTGTATCAAAAATAACATGTCCATCACTGATTGATCATTCAAAATTACAGAAAGAAGTTTTCTGGCCAAGCACAGCCCACAGTCCAGCAAGGAACCTCACAGGTTGAACCATTTTACATTAAAATCATCTGAATAAATAGGATAGATCATCCCCATAAGTTTCAGAATTCAGTTTAACCGCCTCGGCCAAAAATAGCCACCACTCCCACCAAATTTGGAGTTTTCTGCCATGAAAGACGGATCGGTTTTCTGCGAAAAAGGGGTCTGATCAGACGTGATTTTCTCTTCAATGATGACACCTGGGAGAAACATTAAAGAGGTTATTGTATATGGTAATGTTATGTACAAAAACCTCCTTCGGTTTTGCCAAATTCCTCCCCAGCTGGCCGTAACAGATCCTGCAAGATCGGGACTGTAACAGAAAATTGAGAATCTGGAAAAATGGGCCTCGAAGATAGATTTGATTCTCTCTGCTCGTAACTCCACTGCAAAAAATGAGAGAGGTTTTTGTTCTTCAGGAAATGATAAGAAAAAACCTCTCTCGGATTTTTAAAATCCATCTCCGTTTGCCCAAAAATCGATCTGAAAGAGGACGTGGTAAAACAGGCAAAAATGGCAAGACAAAGGCAAAAGTGTTTTTTTCGTGAAAAGCAAAATTCCGGACCCCCCCATCTCGTTAAATTCCGGATGGTGAGGGGGGGTCCAGAATTTTTATTGGCCGTGGATTTATTTTGAGGTGATGCATGATTAAATGGAAATGTATGAATTTTAATTGGGATTCCGGACCCCCCCTCTCGTTAAAGCTCAGAAGGTGAGGGGGGGTCCGGAAAATTTATGGAGCGTTGATTTTATTGTTTGATATGGATGGAGGGGCGGGGTGTATGAAGGTGCGTGGAGGTAGGTGTGGGTGGGAGTGTGAAAGTTTGAGTGGAGGGTGACGTAGGAGTGA
>ML810808.1:51182-61210 GCA_009831015.1 Picea engelmannii | reverse complement strand
TTTGAAACTAAACTAGTTACTAATACTAACTTAATTATTAACCATTAATTAATTAATTAATTAACAATGGATTTATTATTAATTAACCCACTAATTATTAGCTAATCTAGTTTATTAAACTAACTACATTAACATTTATTATTATTTTAATCTAACTGATCTATTATTCTTTTTGCTCATCCTAAGTCTAATTATTTACGGATGGGTGGCGGGAAAAGTAGTCAATGGGGCCACAGGACAAGGGAGTGAGGGCGCAGCGTGTATGAGGGATACAGCAGGGTGATGGGGAATCGAGTGAAAAGAATGGAGGGATTAAACGGGATCAACCGAGCCATACTTCGTCATCACGGGAGAAACGCCAAATCAACAGTCGAAGAATCGATTCGCCTATAATTATAGGACCCCAACATAGGCTCCACCTGGGGATGGCAGCTTCTTTTAGGAGGTGTCAAGAACCACAGACTTCTGAACATGCAGACCAGAGCTTTATCCATTGGGTTGATCCCAAAATCTTATTTTGCAACCTGTACCTGTTTTGATCTTGCAACTGAAACCAAATGAAAATAAACACTGCTTAAAAAGAGATGCTCGGAATGCTGAGCTTATTCATTTTTTCCTACCTACCCTACTGCAATCATTGCTCAGCTAGGTAATGGAAAAATGCCAATGGAGCCAATCCAGCAGTTGATCTAGTGGCTCTGTTCTTTCACTGTCTGTGATGAAACTCAGAAAAAGGTCTATTACTCGTGCTTGAGAGTAATTCCCAACCTGCTTTCCCTTACATAAGCTGTGATAAACCCGAAAAATAGGAAAAACACTGGCAATGGAAAAATATCCTGTATTAAAAAATTTCTCCATATATGTATTTACAGGATCAATATAGGTTTGGCCCATCTTTTGATTTTCAACTTCAAACAACTCAACATCCAGATTCGATTTTTCACCTATGCATTCTGTGTCTTTCAACACTTCCTTATACGACTGTGGATGCTCTGATGGTTTGTGAAATTATGTCTCTGCTACAAACGACAAAGAAGTTGATTGCCTGATCATGTCAATATCATAACAACGTTTTATCCCATATCTGGATGATGAAGGAAGACTTTGACCACACAGGCCATCCAACCGATCAGCTATGGGATCCTGAAAAGACTGACCAGACTGTTGCATTGATTCAAATGATGTTTCCTGACCTTTAATGTATTTATCCTTCAACACTTGTCCAAGAGTCTTCTTCAAAATTCGAAATGAATTAAAGCACAATGGTACAGAGTTATTTTGGATTAACTCAGAATTTTCTTCGGGCTTTAATCTTTCATTTGAAATTTTAAAATCGAAGTAGGGTAAGTGTTGCGATTCTGGGTTTAGGACAACCTCCATATCTCTGAGATTTTCTGTATCTTCCTCATCACTGTCATGATTGTTGTGCAAGGGCTGATTGTCGCATTTGAACGGTAAATGATCTTCTTCCTGCCAATGACATGTTGTTGGTTTCTCTGAACAAACAACCTCTATTTCAGCTTCATGATCATCATCATACTGGTCATACTTGGGTAAATCATCCATGGATGAAATTCCATTGAACATGCATATCATGTCAGCTGGTTGTTCCTCTACAAGTCGAGATGGAGCTTCATCTTTGACTGTACTGTGAATTGAATACATGAACGAATCATTATTCAAACCATGGTACCAAGGGTGTGCAGCAACATGTTTGGGAACTGTGACACTTTCTTTCTCTGAAATCCAGGGACCATGATGTCTTTGGACAGTAAGCTCCTCTTTTATGTTAATCATTTGCATCATCTTTTCCATGGCACTGGCCAAAATCTCCAGTTTAGCTTCTGATGACTTAAGCTGCTCCATTTCTTTATTCTTTAACTTTGACCTCTTGATCAACAAGTTGGTCTCCACATCAACTGCAATGTTCTTCATTTCTTCAAGGCTTGCCGTGTTCCTTTCTCTTAATTGGAATGCCATTTCAGGATCAAAAGCTTCTTGGAAATGCAATTTAGCCAAACCAGGAGGCGGCCTTACATCCATAGGTATGGAATGATACACATCATTGAATCTAGTTGAGAACTATTGTACTGTCTCCCCTGGCTTTCTTTCCAAGTGGTCATACTCTTCTAGGAGGAGGAAAACATTTCCCATGACCATCCACCTATCCAAGAAAACTTGCATGAACTGCTGAAAATTTCTGATGCTTGCGATTGGAAGGTTCTTAAACCAATCTTTAACTTTACCTCCCAGAGACAGGGAAAACATTTTGATGCAGACATCATCTTCTTCTACCTCAAAAAGGTCAAGAAAATCCTCAAGACTTTGGATATGCTTTTCAGCAGTAATATTGGCATTCTCTCCATCAAACCTGCGCAGATTATTAATGTAATTGACAGGGAGATCATGGAGAATAGGAGGCAAATCTAGAGGCTTGTATCGGTCTGGGACTTTTGCAAGCACAGGAGATGAAGAAAAAGGCTTACAACCATCTAGAGGTTTAGCAAGAGTAGAAAACAAAGAAGGAGGCTTATGTCTCACTAGGGTTTCTACAGGTGCATATGGGATGTGCACAGGTGTATGAGCATGTACATAATCTATAGTTTGGGGTTTAATCTCTGGGGGCTCTTCAGGCTGAAAATGGTAATCCTGAATTTCAACAATATACTCTAGACCAGGATCATGATAAGAGACAAATTAATTTCAGATGAAACCAAATATGTCTTGAATGCAATTTGAGCTTGAGTACCTGGTCTTTCTAGGCTGCTTGGCCATGCTTCAGGTTCTTCCTCCAGTGGAGTCTTCGAGTTGGCACTGTTTGGATTTGATTGGAGTTGCCAGGTGAATGATCTTAGCCTTTCTGGTGTCTGGTCACTATCCACCGCCAGTGATCAGATATGGAGCTTTGAAGTGTACTACTAGAGAAAGTTCCCCAGTGCATTCGCCATTCTGTTAGCACTCTGTAATTTGCCCAAGGCTGTAAGGCAGTCATAGAGACAACATCAAAACCACTTCAAGTATTGGATCTAGCCCTCCAAGACTCAGAGAGGGATCTCTCTATCTGATATAGATTTGTTTTGATAGGTATTAGGCTAGTTATGCAAGTGTGGGGTTGGATTTTTAAAAGGTTGTTTTGGAACAGCAAGGAGGGCCATTGGGCAAATGGGGTCTGCACTTTAAACAATGTGATTCACTCTCAGATTTGGACAAAGTTATTTCACAGGGAAAGGTAGTGGAAATATTGGATTGAATTGAGTTTTAAAGGAAGAAATAAGGGAGGAAAAAACCAAGCAAAGGAGAAGCTAAGAATTCCTTGACTGAGCTCTTTAGATGAATAACATAAAGATTGTTAAAAGGACAGATGCAGAGTATCTGTTGATAAATTTTGCTATGTTTACTTACTTCTCACAATAAGAACAGGAAAAAAAATTGGAAAGATGACAGGAAAAAACTTTAAAAGAGGAAAAACACCACCAATACATCCACACAAGAATCCTGTATCAAAAATAACATGTCCATCATTGATTGATCATTCAAAATTACAGAAAGAAGTTTTCTGGCCAAGCACAGCCCACAGTCCAGCAAGGAACCTCACAGGTCGAACCATTTTACATTAAAATCATTTGAATAAATAGGATAGATCATCCCCATAAGTTTCGAAAGTCGGTTTAACGGCCTCGGCCAAAAATAGCCACCACTCCCACCAAATTTGGAGTTTTCTGCCATGAAAGACGGACCGGTTTTCTGCGAAAAAGGGGTCCGAGCAGACGTGATTTTCTCTTCAATTATGACACCTGGGTGAAACATGAAAGAGGTTATTGTATATGGGCATGTTATTTACAAAAACCTCCTTCGGTTTCTCCAAATTCCTCCCCATCTGGCCGTAACAGCTCCTGCAAGATCAAGACTGTAACGGAAAATTGAGAATCTAGAAAAATGGGCCTCGAAGATAGCTTCGATTCTCTCTGCTCGTAACTCTTCTGCAAAAACTGAGAGAGGTTTTTGTTCTTCATCCTATGATGAGAAAACACCTCTCTTGGATTTTTAAAATCCATCTCCGTTTTCCCAAAAATCGATCTGAAAGAGGACGTGGTAAAATAGGCAAAAATGGCAAGACAAAGGCAAAAGTGGTTTTTTCGTGAAACGCAAAATTCCGGACCCCCCCCATCTCGTTAAATTCCGGATGGTGAGGGGGGGTCCGGAATTTTTATTGGCCGTGGATTTATTTTGAGGTGATTCATGATTAAATGGAAATGTATGAAGTTTAATTGGGATTCTGGACCCCCCCCCCTCTCATTAAAGCTCGGAAGGTGAGGGGGGGTCCGGAAAATTTATGGAGCGTTGATTTTATTGTTTGATATGGATGGAGGGGTGGGGTGTATGAAGGTGCGTGGAGGTATTGGAGGTAGGTGTGGGTGGGAGTGTGAAATTTTGAGTGGAGGGTGACATAGGAGTGAGGTATGAGGGGGGGTGAGTGGGGTAGGACTTAGGATTATTTAATGTTTTAAGTTTTGTTTTTTAACACTTATGTGTTTTGTACTATTCACGTTTTTGCATTTTGTTATATATTTTGTTTAAATGTTTATTATATATTAGGTAGGTTTATTATAATATGTTTTGTTTTTTTTTTATATATATTTTATTTATTATATTTAATTATTATTTTTTGTTTTTTTGTTTTTTAAATTTTTTTATATTTTTATATTGTTTTTTGTATTTTCTTTTTATTTAAATTTTATTTTTTTATGATTTGTTTTATTTAATTTGAAACTAACCTAGTTACTAATACTAACTTAATTATTAATCATTAATTAATTAATTAATTAACAATGGATTTATTATTAATTAACCCACTAATTATTAGGTAATCTAGTTTATTAAACTAACTACATTAACATTTATTATTATTTTAATCTAACTGATCTATTATTCTTTTTGTTCATCCTAAGTCTGATTATTTACGGATGGGTGGCGGGAAAAGTAGTCAATGGGGCCACAGGACAAGGGAGTGAGGGCGCAACGTGTATGAGGGATACAGCAGGGTGATGGGGAATCGAGTGAAAAGAATGGAGGGATTAAAAGGGATCAACCGAGCCATACTTCGTCATCACGGGAGAAACGCCAAATCAACAGTCGAAGAATCGATTTTCCTATAATTATAGGACCCCAACACGTTTTACCATTGAAGATACCCTCATCACCCAACCATAGGCAAAGCCACCATCCAAGCACCTTAACCTTGACTGAGAATTCCTCCCAAAGAAAACCCTAGGCTAGATAGCCAAACAAAGAGTAGCGCACCTTTTCCCAAGGATAGCGCATCACAAAAAGATGATCAGATAGTCCAAACCCTCGCCAATAGATAGTCCAAGCCAACACTGAAAATAGTTTTTGTTGCAGCTGCACCTACAATCCTCCTCCACACGTGCGCACCAAATTGGAGCTGCAGTGGACACCAAACTGGGAACTGCGATTCTGAGATGCTATCAAATGAGAACTGGCGCCCTCTATTTATGGTTTTGCCATATTTGTTGGGGTCGACTTCTCCTTCTGGATATGTGTCTGTTTAGTATATTATTATTATTTCTGGCCGACTTCTTCTCTTGGAGGCTAATAACTTAATATAAATTATCTTCTTGAGCCGAAAAGGCTTCTAGGGTTATTAGCCAAATCATTAGGGTTTCTCTTGCTTTCCAGAGTCTTCTATTCTCGCCAGGTTCACACGTGGAGGTAAATACCTCCCGCAGCTACCATAATATTAACATGAAGGATATGTGGAATATCCCTACAAGCATCATTTAAAATAAAATAAAATATATAACAACAAATAAATGTTTTTCATGCTTAATTATATTTTACATATATTTGGTAATTGTTGTTGTCAGATACATAATTTATCAGCAATCCCTAAGCACCCCTAGGAGTTTTCACCCATCCCAAGGGTTTGAGGTTATGTTGTCACATCCAATGATGCAACCTCAAGGAACCTTAAGATGGGTGCAAACTTCCAAGGGTGCTTAGCACTCATATAATTCATCATTGTTCACTAAAGGTGATGTATATGAGCTCCTGTCACTTGACACATGTGATTGAAAAACTTAGGTTTGTTTTCTATGCACCCATGAAATGAAGTTAGGCGTTGAGTTGGTTTTTTAGTTGTTTTTTGTTATTCATTGTATTTCTCATGTATTGAAACCATTCAAATTCCCGCTAACCATTTTAAATTGTGCACTAGTTGGATATAGATTCAATGCTTGGGTTGTAGTTTGATCACTAGCACTTGATCAAGTGAAAGGCATATTGCTTCCAACAAGATTATGGTCATGATATAATCTCACCTCTAAAAAATTCAGTCAATGAAGTTTGGATTTTTTGTTGTCTTTGTTGTCAAGTTATGATCCATAAATGGCAAGTTGATTTCCCAACCACCTCCTCAACACGAATCCCAATAAAATTATTCTTATTCTTTGTATATCTTCTAATTATACCCTGATCCTTACTCATGCTAAAAATTTCATGAAAGATGAGGTGGTCAAAGAATAAGTGCCCATCGTTATTTTAGGATAGGCATAAGTGGTGTAGACTATCACAATTGAATAATGGAGCAAAAGAAATGTATTGTCAGTAGGGAGGTTCTAGTAGCGACTAGGTAATAGGTTAATAGCATGTAAGCATTAAATTTTTCACACACGACAGTGAGGTATATTCAAAGAACATTGTTAGTCTGAAGATACTCCTGAAGATATCTTGCACACTCAAAAACACGGTCAAACAAGAAGAAAAAACTAACGTTCTTCTCAGAAGTTAGGGTTCGTGCTAGAAATGAAAAATTATAATCATGTGGGTGTATCCTTATAAGGTTCACTTGGATAACGATGATAATGAATATGATTCTTATCATAGGTTAGGGTTCACAACAAATTAGGGTTCATGTTGTACAAAGGGGAACATGAAAACAAGGTAGGGATGGCGCTTGAAAAAGAGGAACATGAGAGTAATTAAATATGGGGCTCCATTTTTTAGGCATGCCCAAATAACTAGGTGTACAACTAGCTTCTCCTCATCCACAATAATTAAAAGAATGCACAACAACAATCAATAATGGATTGTCAACAATATTAATAAGTTATGCAAGTGAATTTGAACCAGTTAGCTACTCATCACATAAAATAACATAAAAAAAAAACTCATAAGATAAGGTTTTCCCTCGAAACCCAAATGGGAAAACCAACACTCAATTGGCTTCGGCCAAGATTTTATTATTTAGTAATGGCATGATTGAAGGCTCTCTGGTTCAACTTGTTTATTCTCAATGAAGTCTCGACAATGTCTCCTTACTCTCTTCACCCAAGAACCCTTTCTCCATCTCCAAGAGATAGCATATAGGAGGTTGAGGGGATAGGTGGAAGACCATGCATCCCCAACCCTTCAGCTTCACCAAGTTTGGTTCTCCTCCTTATGTTTATTTTCCTTTTGTCTTTCATGCATAGAGACAGGGTTTGTGAAACTTGCCTTTTTTCTAATACACTTTTTTTTTCCTTTTATAGTCATCTCCTATTACTTTCCTTAGGTTTTGATTGAGTACATGTGTGGATGTCAATCATGATGGTATGGAGCCCTTCATGCCAATAGAATGGTCCCTTCTTTATCCAAATCCTCTAACTTTTCCCATGCCAATCATCATAAAATCCTGTGCATTATCCAATTGTCTATTGTTTAGATCCAATTCAAATCACACCTACCCATTGGGAGGATTTTGGTCCCAAAAAAATGACAAGGATAAATGAGGGAACCTTCTTGCAATTTGGTTCCTCTCATACCATTTCTTCTTCCTTGAAGTTTTTCCTTTGAGATCGATCGGTGACATCTCTTGTATTCCTCTATGAGTGATTTGTTCCTTGCATTGCAGGACTATATCTTCCTTTGACTCTTCCAAAGGGCGTGGTGCAAAATCTTCAACATCTAGAAGAACCTTTTATTCCTCCTCCTCCTGATCTAGCATGGAGGGCTCAAATAGTTTCAAATAATCCACATTTACCAATAATTTGGTCTTCATATAGGGAGGAATACTTAGCCTAAAAGAATTCTCATTCACCAGTTCAATGATATTAAAAGTTCCATACCTTAGAGGCATCAGCTTCTTTGTCATTCCCTATAATCATTCCTTGTGAAGATATATCCAAAACTTATCTCTAACACAAAATTTGTGATCCTCCCTTTGTTGGTCATATCTATATTTATACCATTATTGACTCTTCTCAATATTCTCTTGAACCATTAGATGTATCTATCTAATTTTTTCCATGAATGTGCTCTCCTTCCATTCATACCCCTATATCCCTGCTCCATCATGTTGTTTATGTACATAATATCAAATGGTGAGGGATGTAAATAGTCGAAACAGGTCTCGAAAGGAGACCTATTGGTATAAGTATGGAGTTCTTTGTTGTATGAATGTTGGATGTATACCAGTTGCTCATCCCAAGTCTTCAAATGTTTTCTATTGTTGCCTCTCAACAACTACACCAACATTTGATTAACAACCTTAGTTTTTCCATCGGTCTAAGAATGGAATGTTGTTGAATACTTCAATTTTTCATCCACCATTTCCCAAAGTGTTGTCCAGAACCTACCCAAAAACCTGCTATCTCGATCATATATGATGGAGGTTGGCAACCGGAAATGTACCTAGACATGAATGAAAATATATCATTTTCCTCTCATCCTAAATCGTCTTCTTACATGGGATGAGCATGAACATTTTTTTGAAGCAATCCACTACAACAAACAAGTAGTTATGGCCCTTATGAGTCATAGGAAAAACTCCAACAAATTCCATGGAGATGCTCTCCCAAGGCTTGGTTGGTACTGGTAAGGGCATGTACAGTCCAAGTTTATGGTTACTTGGCTTGAAAGTGTTGCAAAGAATGCATCCTCTCAGAATTTTTTCCACATGATCCTCCATCTTTGGCCAACACACATACTGTTTTAGGTTTTTCATAGTCTTTGTCATACCAAAATTCCCAACAACTCTAGATGTGTGTGCTTCTCTCATCAATTGAACTCTTCTCCCTCGAGGTATGCATATTTTTTCAATCTTGTACAACAGTCCATCTTGGAGGTGGTATCCATTCCCTTCCTTGGCAGTGACCAGCCACTCCTTCAACTTCTTATATACTTTGAATTATTCATCTTCCTTGTAGTATTCACCAAGAAGTGTATGATTGAATGGTTCGAGATTCATTATCACTCCACCTGTTGTGATATTCTTCAGTGGTGGTCACGAGAGCATGTTTTCTAGCTTATTCATGACTCCTTTATTGTACTTGATCAATAGGTGAAATTGTTGCAAGAAACCCAACCACTTGTAACTCCTCACCTTTTTCATCATGTTCTAGCTTTGAAGATACTAAAGGGGTTGATCATCCGTGTGTATAATGGTGTCTTTTCCCAATTGGTATTGCTTCCATTTATTCACTTCCTACACAAAGACAAAGAGTTTTTTTATCATATGTGGGGTAGTTAAGAACCGCTCCATGAAATGTATATGAATGATATTGTACATGCCTCCCTCCTTGTATTAGCACCACTCCTAATGCATATCCACTTGCATCAGTTTCTAGCTCAAAAGGTTGTTTCAAATTTGGCATAGCTAGGACTAGAGCATTGCTTATTTTCTTCTTCAAATATACAAATTCTCTTTGTTGTTGTTTTCCCCAATAAAAACTCTTCCCATTGGTATTCAAGGCATGTAATGGTGCTACTATTGTGGAAAATTTTGTAACGAATTTCCTCAAATATTGGGTTGCTCCCATGAAACTCTTGACTTTTGTCATGCTGGTGGGTATAGGCCATTGTGTGATGGTTGAAATATTCTCTGGATCCACTGTTATCCACATTTTTGGTTATCGAAATGATGACATGATAATGACATGATGATGGAAGATCTAACTCTTCTTTAAGATCATTTTCATGAAGAAAGTTACACTTATCAGCTTCTCAAAATCACACTTTTGAAGATAGTACGC
>ML810808.1:12783-50747 GCA_009831015.1 Picea engelmannii | reverse complement strand
AGGATCGAGAACTTATTCATTTTCTCCCTTAAGAAACATTTCCGCACCCTGACCATTAACACAGTGCGGAAAGCCCGCAGTCAGACTTAATGCAGCCTGCGGAAATCAAGTATTTCCGCAGGACAATATATATGCAGCCTGCGTACTATCTTCAAAAGTGTGATTTTGAGAAGCTGATAAGTGTAACTTTCTTCATGAAAATGATCTTAAAGAGGAGTTAGATCTTCCATCATCATGTCATTATCATGTCATCATTTCGATAACCAAAAATGTGGATAACATCCACTCTTAGCTCTCCTCCTCTGATTATGTTTCCAAGATAAATCAAGGGCATCCTCCCAAACTCACATTTTTTCAAGTTGGAAATCACCTTATTCTTCTTTAAGGTCTCCAGTACCTATGTCACATGTGATAAGTGCTCCCTCCACATGTTTCTAAAGATTAGTATGTCATCTAGATATAATATTACAAAAGAGTCAATTAAGGAGCGTAGCACATCATTCATGAATCTCATAAAAATTGCAGGTGCATTACATAAACCGAAAGGAATTACCAACCACTCATACAAACCTTGTCATGTTTTAAATGTTGTCTTCCACATGTCCTTGACTTTGATCCTTACTTGAATATAGCCATACTTTAAGTCCAATTTCATGAATAATTTGGCTTGTTGTAGCTGTTATCACTAAAATTTCATCCGCAAATGGTTACAAGAATTCAGCATTGCCAAACAGTTATGAGGTCAGCCATGGACCAAAATTACCACAAAAGAATTTCCAAAGGGTCAAAAAATATACAACCAGTGACAAAATTAAAGTGCGCTATGACTACACAGGGCGCGCACACACATGCGCAAAACAGAAACGCGGGAAAAGTGCACATGCACCCGATGTACGACTGTGGTCGCAAAAAGCCATGCACATGTGAGAACGATGCATTTATGAGAGTGGTCGGCCTCCCATCCACTTCTAGTTCAGCTTCCAAGTTGATTTGACACTCAAATCTAGACTAGATCCGACTGGGTGGCTAGTCAAAGACCTAGAAATGCCCTAATTAGCCTCTTTACACACTACAAGTTGCTTGAACAATACCTCAAAGAAGTGCTATAAAAAGGCCATGGATGCACTTCATTTTTCAAGGAATTTCATTAGCAAAGTTATGCTACCACTATTCTCTTGAGGAATCCTCTATTCTCATCAAGAGTATACTAGCATCATTGCATTGGGAAATCCATCTCACCCATTGAGTGGATTAGCAAGGAATTCTTTCACCATTTTCATTTTCAAAGTTTTAAGAAGAGCTTATTTGTGGGGGTCTAAGAGCCCTCCCTTGGAGGAAGAACGGACTCATAGTCCTCTTTCTTCTTGGTGTTTTCTTTCACTAATATCAACCTTACCATTAGTGACATGGGTCTTATTGTTTGTTTTGTCCTTATGTCCCTATGTTCATTAGTTTAGTTGTTATTTTATTTCTTAGTTTAATTATTAGTTGTTCTTTTATATTTCTTTCTCTAACCCTTTTCCTTACAATTGTCCTTCTTAGCAAACCCAACTAGGCTTGAAAGCACCTCTATTTTTCTCACTAAGGTGACGAAAGAGGCACAACAGATTGGCAACTCCACCAGGGAAAGGTATCAATTTCCTACCCCATTTTGGTTTTTCTAGCTCTTCTTTTGGTTTATTTAACTTGTAGGTGCATTAACCGGCCCAAGCCGACCTGCTAAACATCCAATTCCAAGTTGAATTGGGAGAATTCCATCCATAATTTTCATACACGGCCATGTGTCATATGTTTGCGGTTTTTTTGGCCCATAGATGCGCATCGTGCGCACATGCGCCTAAGTCACGGTTCTCTTTTGCGCACCTGCACCCATAAGCTCGTTTTGGTCTGCGCACAGACGCTCAATGCACCTCTGTCTACACTGAGACCTACACACTTGTGCATAAAAATACACATTGTAAGGTTTTTTGAGATTTGGGGAAGGCCCTTAGCCTTATTAAAAGTGATTTCATGCATGTTTTAAGCTGCACCACACTTATTCCCCTCTTCATATAAAGGGATTAGTCAAAACACATAGGCACTTAGGGGGTTTAAAATCATTATTTCCTCTTTTTCTTTCATTTCCGCCACATGGATGGCTTGTTTTGACTAAAAATATAAGTTGGAAATAATTTGTAATCACATCAAACTTGCATTGGGACTAGAAGTTGGATAACAATCGCTTAGTATGCTCTTCTCTCGCGCCTCCAAGCGACCTTGAGATCAGAAAAAGATTGTGGGACAATTTCATCTCCCTTAAAGAAGATTAAAACCTTTAGGAGTGGACAACAACCCTTCTTGGGACTCCTCTTAGTTTATTTTTCAAACACATCTTAAGATTGTAACGAGCCCATACATGCCCACAAGCTACAAAGATAGGATAGTGTTGAAATTTACTTTCTTAGATTAAATCACTAGGGAAGTTTAAAGGTTTTGTAATGGGCCCATACATTCCCACATGATCACAATCTAGGATAGTTTCAAAGATTTTCTTAGATTAATTCACAATAGGGAGTTAAACGAATAGTAATGGACCCACATGTCCACATGCTAGCTTCCTAGGGACTTTTGAATTACGCAAGGTTATACCAAAGGAACTTAGTTAATTAGGTAATCAACACTTGTAAGGACCAAGTGAAGTCCACATGCAGCAAGGTGACACCTAATTCATTAAAACATTGGCACACTTTCACTCATTCACACACAAAAGTCACTTATCACTCAGATAGTTTCTTCTTGAAACGTGGAGGTCAAAGTAAGTTTCCTCCAAAGGGATTCCGAAACACCCCACCCTTTTCTTGACGAAACTATGCACTCCCATTTAATTTCAACGAGGTTGGTTCACACCCCCAATATCTTAAACAACTACATCTAAATTTTTTATAAAAACTCACTAAGTTTTCCTCCATAGGAGGTGCCAAAATAATTTTTTTAGTCTAGGTATGATTTCGGGGATAGACATCCAAATAACTCCCCGTTATCTGGTTCTCACATTGTCAAAACAATAGAAGTTGTCAAATAGGGAACTGAAAATCCTCCAAGTCAGGTGTTCCTAATACCATAAGGCAGGGAGATACCCGTGAAGGGTTGAAGGCTGAGGTTCGGTTGTTCTGTGCGTCCCCCCTTGAGACACCCACCTCTTGGACGAGATCCATCCCATGACCCATTTCTTAGGCCGAAAATCTAAATGTCACACTTTGACCGAGGTACCTAGTGACCAAATTTTAGGACATCTACCCAGGTGGCAATTGTGGGATGCAATTGCACCTTGATCGGATTTTCTGTGGCTATTGGGAAATATCACCAACTCTTTTAGGATATGCCCCCTTTACCCCTCATTATAACTGATTATTTCATCCTTCACTAGTGTCTCTTCCGGTGACTTCAGACCCCACTATTGAGTACTATTCGAAGGTCCAGTGCTATTTGAGAGGAAGGACGTTACGTCTTTTAGGACATGAGCATTTGTTTTCTTTGATTCCCCACGCGGAAAAAACCCACTTATCCACATATATTCTTCTTTTTCATAACACTTTATGTATGATGCACTTCTGATTACATTTTGATCTAAATATATATATTGTGTAAAGTTCAAAATTTGCAACAAAGGCTCTTGTTTATTTTTTCTCATCACATTTTGCACACATCCACTCAGCTAGTCGAACATCATAGGGGACCCACAGAACCCCCATCATTACAGACGCTTACATAACCTCCCTCCTATTTTAGGGGGAGTTCCTAGTCTTGCCAACTCATCGGCACCACCTTCACACACTCCTGTGAGTGCCACTATTCTAGGATCAACTTTGCTTGGTTCCACATTACTTGGGTCCACTTCCCAAGTCTCTCCACCCACTCGCTCTCCGCTCTCCTTTACACGGAAGCAAGGGGCCAACTTCCTCTCAAGGGGGAAGTACCAACCCACCTAGTCCCCCTCAAGGGTCAGGTTCACAACACACTCACACCATGGCTNTGGCCTCTCTTAACATACCAGATCTAAGAAAACTCACCAACGATCCTATATTGCATGACCCCACATGGCCTGCAATACCCACCAAACTACCTTCAGACATCCCCAAATTTGAAGGAAAGGAAGGTGATGACCCTGCCATTCATGTCATGACTTTACACCTATGGTTCTCTTCCAACAACATCATGGATGATTCCATCAGACTACGATTATTTCAACGCACACTCACTGGCCCATCAACCAAATGGTATGTAAACAAAAAATAGGGTCCCATGCGACTTTCGATTCCTTGGCCAAAGAATTTTTTACCTTCTTCCAATTACAAATCCGCCATGACAATGGTCTTGAACTACTCTCTAATTTCAAACAAACCTCAGCCACACATATCGTTGATCACATTCACAAGTGGCATAGACGATGTAGTTTGTGCAAAGCCGAAACCACCAAACAACAGTGTCTTGACTGGTTTCTCATATCACTTGTCTCTCTCCTTGGTAAAGATGTAGCTTCCACCTTCCCTCAATCCGAAGAAGAAGCCATCAGTAAATCTCAACAATACGACCTCATATATTCACAATCAGGGTACTTATACACGGTACTTCTGGATCTCCCCAAACCCGTGCCATTTGGTCAAGACAAACCTGGGATGTCTCACTCAGTAGATGGATTGATTGGTAATACCACACACCACAGCCCTCAACCCCAACCACCACCAATGTATGGCACACCTCAATATCCGTCGGCATATGGGGGAACCTCTTATTACCCCCCACCCCCTTATCAACAACCATACCCTGTTGCTATTCCTTCGCCCATCAGTGGGCCACCGTCGGCACCCTCAATACACCCACTTATCCAGACAAGTTCTGGTACCCCCTCTACCTCAGCTTATACTTTAAGTACTAGCAAAAGTACCACACCTTCCTACGTACCTTACGGATCACAAATCTCATAGATCCATACTTTCCATTTTCTAGTCCAACACAACCCATGGTTCCCCCACACCCTCACACTGGGGATAATTTTGTTCAACCCTCTCCCATTCAGTAATATCAAAATTTCGAACAGCTGAATACGGAAAATCCGACCCATCTGTCGAATAATGCCAAAAAGAAAGGAAGGAACAGGAACAATAACAACCCAAGACAAGGCAGGAATCAACCCCATCAAAACCAACCTACTGGGGGCAACCAGAACCAAGGGAATCAGAACCCCCAGGGGGGAAATACAATAGGCGTCAAGGGAGAAATAAAAATACTATTAAAACCAACTTCCCTTGTGCCCTTTGCGGTGAGTTCGGTCATTATACTCATCATTGCCCCCGAATCACTGATTTTAAACGGCTGAAAGACTCAAGCGGTCTACCACATCCTCTAGGACCACCTGCCCCTCAGCAGGCCCCACAACAATATGTGAAACAACCCCCACCAGCTGTGCTGCAGAATCCCATTCCACACCAAGGTGTGATGAACACCCAACAAGAGATACAGCCTTCCCCACCATAGTTGAGATAGTACCTCAACCCAAACAATCCCACAGATCGAACTATCCTCCTCACCAGTGAGGAAGAAATCCTTCTGCAAACACGTAATCGTCAGTACCATGCACCTGCTGAGTCTCCTCCCATTTCTCTAGAAACAATCCTCGCACCAACGGGACTGATCCAGGGGGTCATTCATCTTCAAAGTTACACTGATCCAATGTTAAAAGAAAAAAATGGTACAATGGTTATTATATAAAAACTTAACCATATACTATGCTATGGTCGGCATGAGCTACTTTATGGTGCGAAAAACTAGCCTTAACATATGTTTCATGGGTCGTCACATGTCCCGAGAATGCTAAACGGTGCACGGTCCAATGGTTCATTCGTTAACATTTGAGAATGGGTGCACGGTTAAGTTGGTGGTTATCACATTCATGGTAACGTATTGTGCACAGTTTGTGTATAACATCTGGCGGTTAGCTCGTTGGGTGCGCAGTTTGTGTATAACATCTGGCGATTATTGCAACGGTGCGACATTTTTGAAGTTTGGCGGGACAACATCACATTTGGCGGAATTTCCAGTTGGCGGATATCCATTATGTGGCGGGATAGAAATACCAAATATGGTATAGTCGATAGTATATGTGATGTGTACAGTCCTGTTGCAACGTTTTGGTGGATATGGAACAGACTGTCACATGGGATGGTTGTAACATTTAGCGGGATTTTCACTCAGATGTAACATTTTGGTGAGGTTTTAAAAGAAAGTAACATATGGTTATTATAACCATAATCTATTTTGTATATGCTAAAACGAGTAGAAAACGAGTCGAACCCGTGATCTATCCTCCCACTGAACTCTTTAACAACACGATTCTAGTCACATTTCCAAGAGGTTGAGCCTTGATTAGAGCATAGAGCATCATTTTGTTGTTGTCAGAATCTTGCAGGGATAGAAAAAATGCACCAAAATCGGGTTTGAATGTGTGACCTGCAGCTTTATAACCAGGGGTTTCAGCCAGTACGCATAGAGGGGGGTTTTTGTTGTAAAATGTCCAGATTCTATTATGTTAAGTCGACTGTACTCTATTATATTTTGGCTTCTTTTCCTTTTGAAGGCCAATTTGTAATTTTCAATAGAGGTCTTGAAGGATTTTGTCTAGCATTCTGTTCTACAGCTGCTGAAGTTGATTTTCAGAGATTCCAGAACCATTTGTACTATTTTGAAGCTATTAATTGGATCGATGCCCATTGGAGAGGGACCCGGAGACATAGCCCAGTGAAGGGGGTGAACTCTGTTATCAACTTCTGTTTGTGACTCTCATTTTTCTGTTTCTCTTTCTATGTTTCAATTTGCTTTACATTTCAGTTTATAAGCATTCATTTCATTATATTGATGCTATTACATGTGTTAAGCAAAACTAATAAACACATTCTTTAAAAAAAATTAATGCACTAAAGTTGAGATCTGACGGATCATATTATGGTATCAAAGCAGGTTAACTGCTTGTGCAAGTTTGTGAATGCTTACCAGGTCCAAATCAAAACTTGGTGAAGGAGAATTAATCGAAGGGGATCCTAAGATTGGCTCGAGGAGAACATTCTCAAGAACCATGTCTTCTCCATGAGGGGAAGGAGATGAATCTAATGAAAGAGAGAAATCTCTTGTTTCTGAAACTGAGTTTTTGGAGGCTTTTAATAGCATGAAAGCCATGATGGAAATTCTACTCGATGAGCGAGCGAAAAGGAAGAAGAAAGAAGAAGGATCTTCATCCAGAGATGTAGAAGTGAAGAAGGAAGAAAAGGGTAAAGGAGTAGGAGGTGATGGTGATCCTCCTGAAACTAATCAAACTTTCTCTTCTTCTCATACTACTCATTCAAATAATGTAAATTCTAATATGCCTTATTTCAAATTGGATGTGAAATTTGAATTACCAATTTATAATGGAGATTTAGATGCTGAAAAGTTAGACAATTGGATCAAGCAGCTTGAATTATATTGCAGGGTGCAGGGCATTAATGATGACCCTTCCAGGATTCAATTGGCCACTTTGAGAATGAGTGGGATGGCTCTTAGTTGGTGGGAGAGCAAGATTCAGCAAGATCTTTGAAAGAATGGTAAAATTATCTCAGTTTGGAATGAATTCATTGAAGTATTAAGGAAGCAATTTTATCCTTTAGGTCACATGCAATAATTAACCATGTGTTAGCAAACTTTTAGACAAGATAAAGGACAAAATATTCAAGATTATACTCATGAATTCAGAAAGAGGGATATTGCATTGAATGTTCCATTAGATACGTATTGAACTCTTCTTAAGTACATTGGTGGCATGCATTCTTATTTGAGACATACTTTGTTGATGTTTAACCCCAACAACTTGGATGATGTATGTGCTCAAGCCACACATTTAGAAGCTAGGGGAAAGCATTCTAATGATACTTTTGTGAAGAAATCATCTAAATTTGACAACAAATCTAAAAGCAAAGATAAGGGGAAAAAGAAAATGGCTACTGTTAAGAAAGAGGGTGAAAAGTCTACATGTTCGCATTGTCAGAAGGGGCATGATGTCTCTAAGTGTTGGAAACTTCATCCAGAGTTAAGGCCAAAGAAGTATGGAGGAAACAAATATAAAGGCAAAGAAAAAGCTATTGCAGCAGTTATTCAAGACTTGGGATCTGATTCAGGAGATGAAACAAAAGTTACATTTGTCGAAATCCAGGGTAAGAATAAAGGTATCTCACTTTGCATTGATGCAAAATCCAGTTCTAGTGCAAGTACAAATCTGCCATCTACTTATAAGCAAAATGATAAAAATAGAAGTGTGTTGTTTCATGTTCGTGTCATTGCAAATCATACAAAAATCAACACATTGTTTGATAGTGGTTCTCAAGTAAATTTGATATCAAAAGAAGTGGTTAAGAAATTGCATCTAATTACGATGCCTCATGAAAAACCCTATCCTCTTGGTTGGGTTACTAATGATACACAATTGCAAGTTACAAAGAAATGTGTATTAAAGTTTGCAATTACAGATAAGTTTATGGATGAGGTAGAATTGTATGTAGTGCCACTAGATATTTGTGGGATTGTACTTGGGAGTCCATATTTGTATGACCGGAAAGCAGTCTTTTATAGAGAGCAGAATAAGTATCATGTTTTTAAAGATGGTGTGGAATATATTGTACGAGCACATAAGACAAAAAAAAATCTAGCAATAGTTACTGCAGGACAAATGAAGCGGTTGGTAAATGCTAGTAAGAATTTTGTATTAATGATGATTAAGGTAAAAAATGACGAGATCTCTAAATCATTTGAAGGTTGCGATCCTAAGCATAAATCTGAAATAGTTGAAATTGTTTCTGAGTATGATGATTTATTTCAAGATCCGAAAGGGTTACCACCAAAGAGAGAGATTTAGCATGAGATACAGTTGCAGCAGGATATGCCACTCCCGAACATAGCCATGTATCGGATGTCTGTAATGCATAATGAGGAAATCAAGAAGCAGGTTCAAGAGTTGATTGACAAGGGGGTCATTTGACCAAGTACTTCTCCTTGTGGCTCTCCTATAGTTTTGGTGCCAAAGAAGGATGGGTCTTGGAGAATGTGCATCGACTACAAGGCCCTTAACAAAATCACCATTAAAAACAGGTATCCTCTTCCTCGCATTGATGATTTTCTTGATCAGTTGAAACATGCAATGTATTTTACTAAATTGGATTTGCATAGTGGGTATCATCAAATCCGGGTTGCTGAAAATGATGCTTGGAAAATAGCTTTTAAAACAAAACAAGGGTTGTATGAATGGCTTGTAATGCCTTTCGGGCTATGTAACGCACCTGCTACTTTCATGCAGGTCATGGATGATGTCTTTCGACCCTTTATTGATGATTTTGTAATCGTATACCTGGATGATATCCTTGTCTTTAGCAAAACTTGGGAGGAACACATTGTACATGTGAGGAAAGTTTTGGATGTACTAAGGAAGGAGAAAATTTATGTAAAGATGTCTAAATGCGAGTTTGCAAAAACGTCCTTAGTATATTTGGGCCATACTATTGGTGGAATCCACCTGCGAGTGGACCCAACCAAGGTTGTTGTTATTATAAACTGGCCAAGGCCTAATACCGTTACCGAAGTCAGAATTTTTCTGGGTGCAGGTCAGTATTGGAGGAAATTCATTTATGGGTTTTCTTCCATTGTTGCACCGTTACATGCTTTGACAAGTATTAAATATATTTTCCAGTGGGGAGGCAAGCATCAGAAAGCCTTCGACTCTTTGAAGGAAAATATCATCACAACACCGGTTCTGACATTGCCAGATTTGCAATAGCCATTTGAAATCGAAACAGATGCAAGCGGGTTTGCCATGGGAGAATTTTTTATGCAAGGAAGGAAGCCAGTTTGTTACCATTCAAAGACATTCTCTACTGCGGTAAGTAACTATCCTACTTATGACAAAGAGTTGTATGCTTTAGTACAAAGTGTGAAGAAGTGGAAACATTATATCATGGGCAAAGAAACAATCATACATATTGATCATCAGCCACTTCAATATTTACAATCTCAAACTAAAGTACAACAAAGTAGGCATTTAAGATGGATGGGATTCTTGCAGCAGTTTCATCTCGTAATTAAATACAAAAATGGAATTCATAATAAGGTAGCAGACATGTTATCAAGGCCGCCTACAAATGCTTCAATCATTCTTCAGAACAGTTCATTAACACATGAAAGTTATATTGAACAGTATGCAGAAGATAAAGATTTTAAGAAGGTATATGCATCACTAATACATGGTAAACAGGAAGAGAACTATTATGTGCATAATCAACTCTTGTATCATCTTGGTAAACTTTGTATTCTAGAGAAAGAAAGAGTGCATGTGATTCGAGAAGCACGTAGTTCATTGATTGCAGGACATTTTGGAGTAAGCAAAACATTGTCAGTATTTCAGAATCATTGTTATTGGCCTCAAATGCAAGAAACTGTAGCTAAATACATAAGAGGTTGTGTTATGTGTGCAACAAGTAATCCTAGAATTAGGAAATTGGGATTGTACACACCTCTTCCAGTTTCTTCTCGTCCTTGGGAAAACATTTCTATGGACTTTGTAGGAGGACTACCTATGTCTAGAAAAGGGCATGATTACCTATATGTTGTTGTGGATAGATTAAGAAAAATGTGTATCTTGATGCCATGTAACAAGAAGATCACTGCTGAACAAACAACTCATCTATTCTTTTAGAATGTTTGGGTATATTTTGGGCTACCCATGTCTATTGTATCTGATCGGGATTCTTGTTTCTTGGGGGAATTTTGGTCAACTTTATGGGAGCTTATGGATACTAAACTTAAGAAAAGTACATCTTTTCATCCACATACTGATGGGAAAACTGAGGTAGTAAACAGGACAGTGGTTCAGCTGCTCAGAGGATATTGTAGTAAACATCCTAAACTTTGGGATGAACAGTTGCAGTATATACAACATGCTTACAATCATGCAGTTCATTCTTCCACGAAAAGATCTCCCTTTGAAACTTGTTTTGGTTATCTGCCAAAAACACCTATGGAATTATCTTTTGGAAAAGATGCAGTGGATGGACATCATGATGCAGATAAAGATTTAAAATTCATTCAAAGAATCCAAGCAGTGCAGCAGGCAGTTCAAGAACAGTTAGAGAAGAGACAATCAAAGTACAAAGCCAGGCATGACAAGCATCGAGTTGATCATCAATTTCAGGTTGGAGACCAAGTCTGGTTACATATCACCAAAGAACGAATGAAAGGTGAAGGTAAAAAGCTTAAGCCTATCAGGTATGGTCCTTTTGAGATCTTGGAAAAGATCGGTACTAATGCTTTTCGCTTGAATTTACCTCCATACATGCAAATCTATTCAGTTGTCAATGTTGAGAATCTTAAATTGTATGAGCTTCCTATGATCATGGATGAGGAAACTAACATGAAGATTCCTTCAGTTGATGATATGGCACCTGAATATATGAATGAGTTGTAGGATGATGTCATTCTTGACAGAAATGTAAGGACTTCACGAAGGTGGAATGTTGAGTACCTTCGAGTGGGGCTTAAAGGTATGCATCCTAGCAAAGCAAGATGGATGGAGATTGGAAAAGTGAGGGAGTTGTACCCTCACTTACTTGCAGGGTGATTCAGGATTTTGGAGGTCCAAAAGCTCTCCAATGGGGAGGAATGATCCAGGGGGTCATTCATCTTCAAAGTTACACTGATCCAATGTCAAAAGAAAAAAATGGTACAATGGTTATTATATAAAAACTTAACCATATACTATGCTATGGTCGGCATGAGCTACTTTATGGTGCGAAAAAATAGCCTTAAAATATGTTCCATGGGTCGTCACATGTCCCGAGAATGCTAAACAGTGCACAGTCCAATGGTTCATTCGTTAACATTTGAGAATGGGTGCACGGTTAAGTTGGCGGTTATCACATCCATTGTAACGTATTGTGCACAGTTTGTGTATAACATCTGGCGGTTAGCTCGTTGGGTGCGCAGTTTGTGTATAACATCTGGCAGTTATTGCAACGATGCGACATTTGTGAAGTTTGGCAGGACAACATAACATTTGGCGGAATTTCCAGTTGGCGGATATCCATTATGTGGCGGGATAGCAATACCAAATATGGTATAGTGGATAGTATATGTGATGTGTACAGTCCTGTTGCAATGTTTTGGCGGATATGGAACCGACTGTCACGTGGGATGGTTGTAACATTTAGCGGGATTTTCACTCAGATGTAACGTTTTGGTGAGGTTTAAAAAAAAAGTAACATATGGTTATTATAACCATAATCTATTATGTATATGTTAAAATGAGTAGAAAACGAGTCGAACCCGTGATCTATCCTCCCACTGAACGCTTTAACAACACGATTCTAGTCACATTTCCAGGAGGTTCAGCCTTGATTAGAGCACAGAGCATCATTCTGTTGTTGTCAGAATCTCGTAGGGATAGAACAAATGCACCAAAATCGGGTTTGAACGTGCGACCTGCAGCTTTATAACCAGGGGTTTCAACCAGTACGCATAGAGGGGGGTTTTTGCTGTAAAATGTCCAGATGTTGTTATGTTAAGTCAACTGTACTCTGTTATATTTTGGCTTCTTTGCCTTTTGAAGGCCAATTTGTAATTTTCAAGAGAGGTCTTGAAGGATTTTGTCCAGCATTCTGTTCTATAGCTGTTGAAGTTGATTTTCAGAGATTCCAGAACCATTTGTACTATTTTAAAGCTATTAATTGGATTGGTACCCATTGGAGAGGGACCCGGAGACATAGCCCAGTAAAGGGGGTGAAATCCGTTATCAACTTTTGTTTGTGACTCTCATTTTTCTGTTTCTCTTTCTATGTTTCAGTTTGCTTTACATTTCAGTTTATAAGCATTCATTTCATTATATTGATGCTATTACATGTGTTAAGAAAAACTAATAAACGCATTCTTTAAAACTTTTTAATGCACTAAAGTTGAGATCTGACGGATCAGGGACCCCCGTTGGTGATCCCTTTCCCTAACGTAGAACCACCTCTTCACATCCCTCGCCTCCCATTACGCAGGAATGTCCACAACCCACAGGCTAGGGTAGCTCATAATTACAGTTTGGTTGATGACTTAGCACAATCCCCAGCTTCCATGTCAGTCTTAGAAGTCCTTCAGACTTGTCCCACTTAGCGGAAATCATTAATTTTTTCCTTGGGGGCAGTTGACCCCACAGATACTCGACTCATTACATTTGATCTCGACAGCAGAGAACCTCGCCTTCCCGCTCTAATCACTTTTCAAATCCCATTAAAAATTTGGAACATTACAGTTCATCGGTGCATCATCGATGAAGGTGCATCCACATGCATTATGTCCAAATCTGTATGGCAGAAACTTGGTTCCCCTGAACTCATACCATCTTCCATTACCTTACGAGATTATGATGGACGACCATCGTCTCCTGAAGGGCTCTTCCAAAATGTCCCCGTAGAATTCAGGGGCAAGACTATTCTCATCGACATTGAAGTTATCGACGCCCCACTCGATTATAATATCATGTTTGGTCGTAGCTACATGTATGCTATGAAGGAAATTGCCTCTTCTGTCTTTCAAACGATGATGTTCCCCCATAACGGGAAGATCATTACCATTGACCAAGTCTCACATTATGAGCCTAACCCTTCTTCCAACATCAATAACATTCTCCCTCTCATCTGCACAAGTCATGACACATACCCACTCATCAAAATGGGTCCCGAAATTTTCAAAAACCCATCATTGTTAGAAACTTACCATAGTGCACCACCACTCCTTCATCCTTCCAATAAAGTATGCATCGTATCATCCAATGAAACTGACATAGAGGATACCCTTGCTCCTAGGGAGGCTTCTATCATATCTGACGTCCCACTAGTCACAGAGCTCCCCCCTCACGAACCTCCTGCGAATTCGTCAACTCCACCAGTCCACGATTTCACCTCTCCCCAAGGCCATGTCCCAGTTTGGGAGAAAATTCCCCAAGCCATTACTCAAATTCCCTTCTTCTACCCTCCACCCAGCGTACCAGATTTCCAAGTAGATGCAACGCTTACCCTCCCTAATATGGTGTTAGAAATTCCAGTTTTGTATTTACACCCACCATAGATGGTCCCTCGACCATCCCTTCCCCCCTAAATGGAAGGAATCTCAATGACGATTCCCATAATCACTCCCACCATACCCTCTACACCCCCACTCACTACCCTCCTTTCCACAGCTTGGGGCATGAGAAAGAAGAAGGAGCCCACAACTCCACTTCCCCTACGTGTCCAACCCCCTTGCGCGCTATGTGAGAAAGATGGACACCAAACCAACAACTGCCCATCTCTACTGGAGTTACGGAACTTGATTCCACTCAATCAAACTCCATAAACACTCACCACTGTAGCAAGTACTACCTCTATCGCCCCTCACTCAAGTAGTAAAGGGTTGAAAACCAAATTCGCTTGCACTATATGTTCAGAATATGGCCATTATACCCACCATTTCCCAGCACTACCTCGCTTCTGGCAGACATTAGCCGTAGTACGCCAAAGCTTCCAAAACGAACCCAATCTAGCTACATCATCCCTACCAAACATCACTAGCATTCATTGTCACAACTTCAGTCAATGAACGTATGAGGTGCCCTTGCTCTCTATGTGAATCCTTAGATCATTTTACATACCAATGTCCTATGATCATTGAATACAGGCAATGCCAATTAACCCTGATTCAAACCCCTACAGAATCGTTGGTTGACCTTACCGCGTCACTATAAATTCTTCATATCATTTCTCCCGAACCCAAGGCCCTTCCAACACCTCCATGGTTCTTGGATGACTTATCTGAGGATTCACCCCCAAATCCCCCCAATTCTCTCATTCATTTCCCTACGAAAATTTTACATCCAACTACCATGGGTACTCCTCAGTACTTCGATATTTGGCTTATGTCGAGCGAACCATCGCAATTTCATTACGCTGTTCCCCCTGCTTCTTCATCACCAGGGGACATCCACACGGTGACAGTCACCGATATCACTCTTTACGACCCCTTGTACTCCCGTCAATTCCACTGTGACGAGGACATACTCGAAGAGTTAAACTCCCCCGACTACCCATGGGATGTGATACACCACCGAGCGATCTTCTTTCCACAGGAAGCCTCCACGCCTCCTAACCAACACCCCATATGCGCAGTCGAAACCAAAGATTTTATCCCATCAGGGCATATCGACTGGTTCAATAACCCCATTCCTTCCCCTTATGCTTTTGAAGAAGGCAACATGGCCAACATTTCTCCTACCATCAAAATCGATATTTCCATCAAAAATGGAGTCGTCGAGGAAATCACCATTGGCGCCGCTAGCACTCCTCAAGAAGTCACCGCCCATAAATCCCTCTTCCAAGAATATCGAGATATTTTTGCTTGGTCATACACAGAAATGTCTGGCCTTGATCCATCTATCTTCGAACATCGCATCGACACCTGGCCTGACATTACACCAGTTCTTCAAAAACAACAACCGCTACACCCATCCAAAGCAGTGGCCATCAAAGTTGATATTGGCAAATTATGCGCAGTCGGGTTCATCTACCCCATCGCCTATACATCATGGGTTTCCAACCTTGTACCCATTAAAAACAAATAGGGCACTATCCGCGTTTGCACGGACTTTCGCGATCTTAATCACAGATGTCCCAAAGACAACTTTCCAACGCCTTTCATCGATCAAATTATCGACGAATGCGCAGGCCACGAGGCTCTATCCTTCATGGACGGTTTCTCTGGTTATAACCAAATCCAAATTCACCCGACCGATCAATACAAAACCACATTCACTACCCCTTGGGGTACTTTTTCATACCATGTCATGCCTTTTGGCTTAAAGAATGTTGGCGCAAATTTCCAAAGGGCTATGACATACATTTTTCATGCTCTGGCTCACATCATCCTTGCATACTTGGACGACCTCACAGCTCGATCCAAGAAATGCACCCAACACCTTGATGATTTACGGATCATCTTCCAACGGTGTCGTTAGTACAACATCCACTTGAACCCCCTCAAGTGTGTGTTCTGTGTCACTACGGAGCGCCTCCTCGGATTCATCATTTCCTAAAGTGGTATTACCGTGGACCCCCTCAAATTCCAAGCCATCATAGAAATTCCACCTCCCCAGAATTTATGTCAACTCCAGAGCTTACAAGGAAAAGCTAACTTCCTACGGTAATTTGTCCCAGACTATGCCACTCGTGCACACAGTTTCCTTCGCTTACTACGCCACGACATCCCATTTCACTGGGATGAACATGCCCAAAAAGCATTTGTCGATCTTAAAACGGAGCTATCTAACACCCCTTTAATTAGTTCACCCGACTATAATCACGACTATATCCTCTACATATCAGCATCAACTATCTCAGTAGCAGGAGTTCTCGTACAAATCAGCGATGATGATCATGAGCACGTCATTTACTACATTAGTAAAAACCTCTCCAGGCCATCCTTGAAGTACAAACACGAAGAGAAACTATCCCTTGCAGTCATCCTCGCAGTACAGAAACTACGTCATTACATTCTGCTTCACACGACTAAGGTCATAGCATATTCCAACCCTATGCAATACTTGCTCAGTCATCGACAAATTAATGGAAAATTTACCCGATGGATCATTATCCTTCAGGAGTACAATCTTGAATTCTCAACACCCAAGAGAAAGAAATATCTCGTCCTCACCGAACTTGTCATGACCTTCCCCTCTGACACTACCAGTGCCCCCGTCAATACCGACTTCCCCGATGAAAAACTCTTTTACATCACTTTAGATGATCCTTGGTACGGCGATTTTCTTGTCTATCTCCGAACCCAAAATTTTGGTAACCACCCCTCACGAGATGATCGTCGGAGTATTCTCCATCAAGCCCCCCACTACCTCCTCATTGGAGACATCTTATACTGGCGAGGGGTCGACACCATACTTTGTCGATGCTTGACTATTGACGAGGCCAATAGAGTCTTGAATGATTTCCACAGCGACGCATGTGGGGGCCATCTTTCGGGAATGTTCACTGCTTAGAAAATCATCCGAGCAGGTTATTTTTGGCCTACATTGTTTCACGATTGCATTCACTCCGTGAAACGATGCAAGAAATGTCATCTTTATGCCAACAAAGCATGAACACCACCTGCTCTTCTTCACCCATTCATTACTGTCGGCTCTTTTTGTAAATGGGGCATTGAATTCATGACTTGTAATCCCCCCTCCAACAATGGCCACAAATACATTGTTGTCGCAGTTGATTACTTCACAAATGGGCGGAATCTATGCACACCTTCAACAATATCGTTGACACCGCAACACGTTTTTTATTTAACCATGCCATATCTCGCTTTGGAGTACCCCTCCAACTAGTTTCTGATCACAGGAAACACTTCGAGAATGAGATTTTCGTTGAACTCTCATCTCGGTTAGGATTCTCCCATGAGTTTGCCTCACCATATTACCCTCAGTCTAACAGACAGGTCGAAGAAGTTAACAAGGTCCTCAAGACCATGTTACAGCGCACAGTTAATAAACATAAGACCAATTGGCATAATATGTTATTTTCCGCGCTATGGGCTTACCATACGGCTATGAAAACATCCACTAGTTTCACACCATTTCATTAGTTCATGGGGTTGAGGCTACTCTTCCCATCAAGTGCGAAATTCCCACCTTACGCACCGCAATTGAGCTATTACCCGACACTGCTCCAATGGAGTAGCACTTGCTGAACTTAGAGTCCCTGGATGAAGATCGTCGATCTTCATTACAGAACAATGAGGTAGCCAAAAAATGATCAAAGGCCACCTTTGATCGCCATGTCAACCTTCTCTCATTTCAGGAAGGTGACCTCGTCCTTGCTTACAATACTGCTCACGATACCCTTGGTCATGGAAAATTCAAGTCACTATGACATGGCCCCTACATTATCCAACATTGCCTCACCAAAGGCACCTACATCCTGGCCTCTCCCGAAGGCCTCTCTCTCAAAGAACCCATCAACAGGCTATACTTAAAGAAATTTTATGCCTAAGCGTAGCAATTCTACTTTAGGTTATTTCTTTTCTAGTGTTTTTAATCTTTTTTCCATCCCTCATGTCTAAACTATCATTTGTGTTATTGACAAATGCTTCCTCTACCGTCCTACCACATCGGTTACGCCGACGACGCCAACCATTGGACACAAAATCTCACTTCGGCAGCTTGGGCCCTCTATACCCCCTCACATGAAATGCTCCATTCGAGCGGAATATGTTTGGGTTCATCCACCAACAACCAAGTCGAATACATTGTCATCATTGGCCTCCTCGCCGATGCCCAACATAATCTTATTCGTCACCTTAGCGTCTTTCTCGACTCTCAACTAGTCGTTCTCCAACTCAACAATGTTTACCGCATCCGCGATCCTTGCCTCTTTCACAAATACCTGCAAGTTAGACTTTTATCTCGACATTTTGATTTCATTACATTTATATATATTCCAAGAAAATTTAATCAAATTACAGATAACTTAGCTAACATTGTGTTAGACTGGCATATATCACATCAAGATACCTCTACACATACATAAAAATATCAAAAACCTGTCACAACATATATAGATTAGACATCATCAAACACATTAACAAAGCACATGTAAACATCACATAGATCCCAAAAGTTATTCTCATGTATATATAACTCGGTCCATAGTGCCATCAAAATGTTTACATACAAATACACAAACGTTCGTAGGCCAGCGAAGCACCTCGGTACAAAATGGGCTTACCAACCTATATAAAAAAATAAAAATATATATAGAGAATCACTCATGGTTCCTCTATAGCACCACCTCCTACCCCTCCCTCAGGTGGTGGTCCCCCACCCACTACTGGTCCCTCCGGACCGGGAGGTAACCGTCCGGTCATAACAACACCTTCTACTGCTGCACATCGTACCACGGCCCGCCACGGTGGCAGAACCCCCACACACTGCTCCAGGATGCCCTCATCCTAGATATGCAACCACATGCCCTAAATCACACCCTATAGCACCGCCTCCAAGCGGCGGAGAATATCCTCAAAATATGCTCCAGCATCCGTCGGAGGAGCATGTGATGGCCCAGCACCTGGGTCATCAAACCGACGTCTCCTCGCTACTCTCTCATCCTCAGCTGGTCTCGCCTCAGCATCCTCACGCCGACGTCTCTCTCCTACCCGCAGCCCTTCCCACAGTAGTCTCCCCGGCTCCTGGCGAGTATGTTCCCTCAGTAACTCAACCTCGTGCCCGCGAGGTGCCACATCTGCACATACAAATAACCAAACGATAGTATCAGCATCTATAACATATACACATGTCATACTATCTCAAAAAATATATATAGCAAACTCATAAACATACCTCGATGATCAAAAACCTCCCCTAGAGGTAACACCATGTCTGGATCACCTCGGAAGTCAACACCAACATAAGGATACTGCAGTATCACCTACGACATCTGCCACCACACCTACGCCACCTCAGCTGTGAAGAAGTGGTCGCCCTCACCACCACCGTGGTGAACCAAAATAGTCGACCACTACCTCAGTCATGTCTCTCGCGCCCTCGAAGCGCCCAATAAAATCCTAGCGTGCAACATAGGCACCCTCTCCAAAAACCAGGCCACTAGGATGGACCCAAAGGCAAAGTCCCCTATATCAGTGGACCGACAATGATCCAACTTCCCTACCATCCTGGCATGTAGCGTAAGCCCCCAGGAAAATTTCTCACTGAATAGTACCCTCTCCATAATACTCAGTTGACCACCACTGATCTGTTGACTCGCAAGGGACCCTTACACCCTCACAATCATCACTTCTATACAGCGATGCGCTAGAGCATCCATCGACCCGATGCTCATGACAGAGCCCGACATAAAGTTCACCCTAGAATAATACCTACAACCCACTATCACTAACGCCACATCTGCAGGTAATACCGACACTACCAGTAGGGGCATTCCCCGAAACGGGAGCCCAGTCAAAAAATATATATCCTCCACCACAGTGAAGGCAATTTGCTCTCCCCACACCATAAAACAATGCAGGTCTGTATGCCACATCTGGATAAGAAACTGTAGGAGATACTCCTGCGCCTGTATCAATGGGCACTCAAAGAACTTCAGCATCCCGTAGGCTGCCAAAGCAGCACGAACCCCCGGCTCCTCAATCGCCACGACATCCCTCAGTTGGGACCAATCCCTCTCTCACCGACCGACTAGCATCGTGCCAAATGATCACCTGCAGCCACATAAAACAATCCTAGGTCAGCCACATTGACTATAAAAAACAATAAAAAGATAAGTTTTCCACCTGTCAACCTTGACCCCAAGGCGCGGTTGTTTAACCCACTGGAACGCACACATGCGTGCTTGTTCACCCAACAGGTGCGCACATATGCGCATCTATTCACTCCACAGGCACGCACTCAGGCGTGCCTATCCATCCCACAGGTGTGCATGCATGCGCGTCTGCTCACTTCATAGGGGTGCCTCCATGTGCCCCTGTCACGAACACAGGCGCGCATCAAAGCGCGCATGTCCACTACACAGTCGTGCACACATGCACGGCTGTGTAACCAACAAGCGCGCACATAATGTGCACCTTTGTCCACCTTACGGGCGCCCCCATGTGCGGTTATCCAGACGACAGGCGTGCACTTGTGTGCACATATTTTCGGATCGCCCGCGCACTTGGGGGCTCACACCCCTAAACCCCTGTACGACCCTCTATACAACCCCTGCCCAAAAATGGAAAACCTAATTCTATGCAGGACGATCAGACTACTAACCTGAAGCTCGCTAATCCTGAATCGGCTGCCTCACTCTCCCAGAATCTCCAAATCTCCTCTAAATACCTCTCGTCCAGTCATTCTAGCAGCGAGTACAAATGAGGTGGCAATGTGGGCCCTATAGCTATATATAGGCCTTTCCACCAAACTTCCAATCACCATTCTGGGAGCTCCGGGTGTCTGTTCTTCAATCCGTCTTCAGCCATGGGATCATCATCCCGTCATCTACATCACGACAGTCCCTGGGCCACTTTTTATCCTTAGCCCTCGTGGCACCATTTTTTCATACCCCATCCAGGTACGCATGCTCAGGTTCAAAATTATCAAATAAATGCTCGTATGTTTGATTCTCTTCAGATATTGTTCACGTCGGGTATTTGGTTTTCATGTGTACAGGTACTTGGTCATCATACATCAATGCCACCCCTTCAGGTATATAATCAGCACTGGCATGTAATCATTCCCTCTGAATCTCAATTGCATCTCCAGTCACACCCTCTGACATTTGCCAATAGGATCTCCATCTCTGGCTCTGCAGTACCAACACCTCCATTTGCATCTTAGGTACTGTCACCCGATAGCACTCTCCCCCACATGAGTTGTCTCATTCATAGCACCCTTTTTCACTTTGACACTCATGTTGTTTTTCAACCCTTTAGGGATGGGAGTCTTGATAGTCTTACATCATGTCGCGAATCAGCCACATACTCCTTCTCCTCATTTTGCTAGCTTTCCCAATGGACTCCCAGATTATCTCTTCAAGGTTCTATTTTGACTACACCTCCGCAGTATCATGAACCCTCCATTTCATCCACAATCAATTTGCCACTTTGCAACTTTCCCCTCATTTCACCTACCTCATACAGAAACCCACCCATGGGGCCCCTACCCTCCACCAGTTCTCCAAGCAAATGGCGCCCTCACTGGCCCAACCATCTTCCATTGGGGCACCTGTTTCTGTATTTGTACACAACCCAGATTATTCTTTATTTATTGTAACAAAGCCTTTGTTTCCAGCATTTACATTACCTTTTTGTCGTCACCTTTGGCGACCTTCTTCCCTTTTTGGAAAACGCAACCTATGTCGCCCTTGGTTGGGGCACCCCTTATCATCTACCCTTGTTGACATCGTCCATACACTGCGAGTATCCCACTGGCCACTTACCTCTTCCCTCTGAGTTTGTTCACTTTGTCCCCCCTCTGACACAACTTATTCCACGTCTTGTTGTCCCCCTGACACTCGACTTAGTTGAATGGTTGCGGCCACTTATACTTCGCATATACCCCCAACCAAGGGCAGTCTTGAGTCTTCATACAACTTGACTTTGACCATGTACCTCCTACAGTTCCTAACCTCACCTAGTAGATTTCACGAAGCCCTTTGCTTCTGGGAGTCGCGTCCCCCTTTTGTCGACATCAGCACAGTTTTCCATAAGGGCGACAATATCTTGACTCTCATTACTTTTCCAATGAGAGATCTTGGACAGCACAGGGAGAACCACAATTTCTCCCTGCTGTCGTTGACCCCTGTAACATTCAACTTCAACACTTTCTCATGTTACGGTGGGTCTTACTTTGCGACTATTGCAGTTATTTCTTATATTTTCCAAAGACCTTTGAACTTGCTTGGGCTATGAAGGCCTACAGAATCCGTGATATTTCTTACAGATGTCACTACCTACTATTCAGAGTATGTTCCTCCGTAGAATTGTCTTCTTCCTTTATCATGACTGCCCCCGAGGGCGCTGCAGTTGTCTACATCAACACATCATTCCTTTTTTTGAGTTACATGACACGAGCATGGGGCATGCTCGCCTCGTTTGTACACAATTTATTTTTCCACACCTTATGGAAGGTTGGGTTCTACAGGTTCCCTTCTCCCTCCAACGGGTAACTCTTGACAATCCCACTATCGCTCTCTCTTACAACGACACTCTCAGTAGAAGAAACATTGATGGATTTTGGCTATACGCATGCTCCTAACCTCATCCATCTAGGGGCATCTGTTATCACTGAAATTTCGTCCGCAAATGGTTACAAGAATTCAGCATTTTCAAATAGTTATGAGGTCACCCATGGACCAAAATTACCACAAAATCATTTCCAAAGGGTCAAAAACTTTACAACCAGTGACAAAATTAAAGTGCGCTATGACTACACAAGGCACGCACGCACATGTGCAAAATAGAAACACGGGAAAAGCGCACATGCCCCCGATGCGCAACTGTGGTCGCAAAAAGTTGTGCACATGTGATAATGACGCATTTATGAGAGTGGTCGACCTCCCACCGACTTCTAGTTCAGCTTCCAAGTTGATTTGAAAATCAAATCTGGACTGGATCCGATTGGGTGGCTGGTCAAAGACCTAGAAATGCCCTAATTAGCCTCTTTACACACTACAAGTTGCTTGAACAATACCTCAAAGAAGTTCTATAAAAAAGCCATGGATGCACTTCATTTTTAAAGGAATTTCATTAGCAAAGTTATGCTGCCACTATTCTCTTGAGAAATCCTCTATTCTCATCAAGAGTATACTAGCATCATTGCATTGGGAAATCCATCTCACCCCTTGAGTGGATTAGCAAGGAATTTTTTCACCATTTTCATTTTCAAATTTGTAAGAAGAGATTATTTGTGGGGGTCCAAGAGCCCTCCCTTGGAGGAAGAAGGGACTCATAGTCCTCTTTCTTCTTGGTGTTTTCTTTCACTAATATCAACCTTACCATTGGTGACATGGGTCTTATTGTTTATTTTGTCCTTATGTCCCTATGTTCATTAGTTTAGTTGTTATTTTATTTCTTAGTTTAATTCTTAGTTGTTATTTTATATTTCTTTCTCTAACCCTTTTCCTTACAATTGTTCTTCTTATCAAACCCAACTAAGCTTGCAAGCACCTCTATTTTGCTCACTAAGGTGACAAAAGAGGTGCAACAGTAGCTAATCCAAGAAGTCATCAATCCTTGGCAAAGGATAACGATTCTTGATGGTAATATTATTCAGGGCATGTTAGCCAATGCACATTCTCCAACTTCCATCCTTCTTTGGCACCACAATGATGGGTGAGCCACAAGGAGATGTATTGGGTCTAATGACTCATTTATCCAACAAATGCTTTAGCTTCTTCTTCACTCTGTTTTCTTCGATGATGGAATTCCTATTGGAGTAGGTTATTTTGGGAGAAAAGTCTGAGGAAAGAGTGCAGAAAATGAGGCAAGAAGATAAGGAAAGGACCAAGGAAGCAACATGCGCCCATAAATCAGGAGAAAGCAGTGCGTCGGAAGGAAAAGGAAGCAGCGCATCAGGAACAAAGGAAAATTAGCACAACGGAATTGAGGATTTGCATGCGAAGGAAGTTAGAATGTGAAAAATTTGATTCCACTTAGAGTTAGGGTTTTGGTATTCTATGTAAATGGTTTTTACCCACTTTTGGTAGTATAAATAGATGATGTATGAGGTATATAGGAGGGATTCATCATTATCACATTTGTATGAGAGGAGTGTTTTGAGCACCATTTTTAGTTTTGAGTCGAAGTATTAATTTTGTTGGATAGCTAAGGATCTAAGGTGGAGTCAGATGGATTATAAATGAGGGTCAGTTCAGAAGCTATGGATCTTGGTGTGACTTTGTTCTGCCTCACATATGTGCATTCTAAATGAACCTTTTGATGTAATGTGTGCAACACATAAATTTTTATGAAGAATAATAAGAAGCATAATATATTTTTGGACGTATCCCAAGGGGGATGAACCACAGTAAAACCTATGTTATTGTGTGGAATTGTTCCCTTATGTGTTCTCTATTCTTTGCAATGCTTATTATGTTGAATCAATGAATGAATGCATGAATCTGTTAAGGTTATTTTACAATGCGCACTAGATTAGACATGTTATATTATGCAGAATGAATGTTAAAGGATGAATAAATGGTAGATATGATTGAAGGTATGGTAGAATGCATGTTGAAAAAAAGAATTCTAATATGCCTAGAATTCCCATGAGTTCCATCCCTTCCATGATTACAGACACTTGGGTCATGCAATCACCCATAAGCCATCTCGGGTGAGACTGTGTTGTGCACTCTATGTGCAGTGTTTCCTTTTGGTTTACCAGATGGGGCGATGGTTTCTAGGGTTTTGTTGGGAAACTAAGGTAGAACCTAGATCAGACCATACATCCAACAAATGGTTATGTTGTCGGTTGGAACTCAACAAATCCGATTGGAGGGGATTTGATGAAAAACATGCAATCGTAGAAGGGGATGTTTAGGCCATGGAACCCTACAAAGAAAGAGATTGAAATATGGTTGGAGACAAAGAAGCTCGAGTTCGTGCAGAAATATAATATAATTTCAAGGTATACACTGTGCTAGTATTTGCAGAGATATGTGTTTACTTATTTGCATGAGGCATATTTCCATTATTTTCTAGAGTTATTACAGGAATGGATATTGAGGTTGAAGGATACTCATCCAACTAATCGGATAAGGCCATAAGAGTGGACTACTGAGAATATCACGTAGTTGGAGAGGGTTAATAATGAATTCACGCATGCAGTGGATTTCTAGTTAGATAGTTTACTGCAAGGTTTATTACTAAATTTGCAGTCGATATAGCGAAGTCATATACTGATGCAAAGCATGAGTTATTGAAGGGACCAGAGGAAGGTATGTTAGGTCACTTTACACGTCGATAAATATATTATTGCATGATAAAGGTGTGATGACCATGGAATCAAACAACTAAGTCACTCTCTGTGCATGGCGGAGATGGAGGAAGCACTAAGGAAGATATGAGATATGGAGAGGGATCTAGACGAAGGCTAAAAGAAGGAAGCAATGGACCCTATAATGATGGATGAGGAACAAACAAAGGAGATAATGAAAAGAGACGGAGTGATGCGAAACATACGACCATATCTATATAAGATCAATAGGAAAAAGAGGGCAATAATCGAGCGAGAGGGCTTCGACAGTGATGAGGAAGAGGTAGAGGATCTTCGTGTGACGGGGTATATTGAGGAAATCTTGTGAACCACATATGAGAGTAAAACCATAGGTTAAGGGTCCAGCGCAGAAGAAGGCTCTCCATTCTATATCTGAATTAGTGTGGAACCCACAACCCCATGTGCGATTAAGACATCTAAAGAAGAAAAACTGGTTAACCAACAAGTGATTAGTGGTAGAAGGATTTTTATAGGATGTGGGTCCAGTGGAAATTCTAGTAGAAGTATAAGTTCAGCAAGCAACAATTAGGTATCTACACTGCACGGAGGTGGTAATACAACAAACTTCACAATAGTAGGACAAAATCCAATTGTCCATTTACCAGAGTTCCGAGGAGAAGGGTCAGATGACCCAGAGAAGAACTTGTTCTTTTGTGAGAATATTTGAGCAACTAAGCAGATTATAGGTGAACATATAAAGGTTGCACAGTTGGAAATCACATTCATAGAACATGGATTAGATTGGTATAAGGTTATCACAGTAAATAATCCAACAGGAGAGAACCTACAACTGTCATAGAGGTGAAGAGGCAATTAATAAATGAATTTCAGAAACCAAGTATAGAGAATCAATTCATGAATGAGATGATTAAGATTAAGAAGAAGTCGGGAGAATCAGTGTGGGAGGTTGACCAAAAGTTCAAAAGGTTAAAAGGTAAGTTGAATTTCCTTATTACTGATATGTAGCATAGACATTTATTTGTTAACTCCTTATTACCACATTTCAAGTATCCTTTGAGGCAACATAAATTCCAGAGTCAGGCTAGGGCTCTGCAGGAAGCCTTGCAGTTAGAAGAAAATCATTATAAGCATACAGATCTAGTTGTAGAAGAGATGAGAGCATGTCTAAAAAAAATTACATTTCAATTGAATCAAATTAAAGGTAAGGAGAAACGAGAAGATGTTCGGTGTACATTATGCAAGACATAAGGTCACCATAAGAATGAGTGTCCACTATTTGCGCAGTATATAGGAGTAGGTATGCCAAATACTTTATCTTCAGGAGGAACATGGTGTGAGATATGAAAAACACATGGGCATGATCCCTATCATTGTCCCATGATGCAGAAGTATCACACAAAACCAAAGACTACATTTTGTAACTTTTGTAAGTCAGTTGGACATGAAGACAATGACTATAGAAATTTGAAAATAATGAAGGAGAGAACATCATATACTTATAGGGTACAAGTTGAATTAATGGCAGCACAACCTGCATAATAAGCATAGTATAATCTCGCACAACAGTTTCAAGAACAACCATAGTATAATAACGTGCAACAATTTGGAGCACCACCACAGTATAATAATGCACAGTAGTGCACAACACCATTGCGGTACAATAATGTGCAACCACAGTATAATCAGGGACCATATTATAATACATCACACAGAGATAATTAGGGTAATAGAGGAGGTGGTTACAGAGGAAGAGGATTTGGAGGAGGTCGAGGACTATAAGTTTTTCATATCTGTCAGAAACATGTACACTATGCAAGATATTTTCCATTTCCACCTGTGACATGTATGTATTATCGCTCAACAGACCATGAGACAGAAGACTATCTGAAACTATTGACAAAGATACAAGACAAGAGAAACCAAAATAACCAGAATGTCTAATGGATTTCTATAGAAAACAAAGAAGAGGATGGGGAAAATATGAATATAGCTACTAGAGGTGGAGCTAAGACAGGAGATGATGCAACAAAGAAGAACCAGGATATATACCAATGGGTAAGGAAGAATGCAGAACCTGAACAGAAGTTTGATGCACGCAAAGAGAAGGATACATTCAAAGAGGCTAGACAAGAGATTTTGAAGGAAAAAAATGATTCTACTTCAGGAACAAAGTTAGTAGATGAGATACTAGTGTATGGAATGCCTCCCTTATTTGATCAGACCAACAAGGAGAAACCTACAGAAAAGGTCAGTAATTTGAGAAATGTTTTGGTATCTTGTGTGAAATTGTTGAATGATAAGTCATCTCTGCAAGTGTTACAAAATTTGTTAGAAAATGGCATTCCTGGGGAAGAAGGGGTAAAGACAGTAAACCAGGTCCGTAAGAAGAGAAGAACAAGAAGGGAATTCAAGTTGAATGCAAACATTGGAGATTTCAATATGGGGGATATTATATTAGACTTAGGATCTGAAGTAAATGTGTTGTCGAAGAAGACATGGGAAGCTATGGGAGAACCTACATTGGGGTATTCATATATTTAGTTGAACATAGAAAATCGACACAGAGTGGTGCCAATTGGTATATTGAAGGGTATACTAGTAGATCTAGATGGAGTACGCACTATGGAAAACTTTGAAGTGATTAACATAGTAGATAACACTACACCCTAATTAGAATTGTTGGGATTGGATTGGGCATTTGATAACCAGACAATTATCAATTTGAAGACAAGGAAGATTATATTTGAATCAGGAGAATACAACGTTACTGCGTCGTTAGATCCCTCGAAAGGAGGAAGGTATGTAGAACCTAGGACAAAATATTTCATTTCAGAAGATATAAATGAGCTTTACAGAACTACCGCACATGAAGAGGATTACATCAACCCAACTGCAGATGGAATGCTAAGTTGGAGGAGAATTAGTTCTTATTATTTAGACTCTGACAAAGGAAAGGAAAACTGGCAGCAACGATTATATGAATTATCTACCAGAAGATGTGCCAAAATCACGCGCACGCTAAGATGGATTGGTTCAGAGGTAAGAGAACCTCCTACTTTTTATGGTCTGGATGACTTAGAAGAATTTTTATTAATGAAGTTTGAATTAGAAGTAGTAGAAAATAAAATATTACCAGTATTAGATATTTCTTTGAAAGACACACCTTCCCGTTGGTGGGGTACACATAAGGAGAATATTAATAACTGGTTTCATTGTGAGAGGTTACTGCACATTAGATTTGTCACAGAGCAGAAGAACACATTTTTGGAGAAGTATGATGGGATTGGACAACCCATAGAACACATAGACAGGTCCATGGTCCAATTGTTATTATTACCACCGGAAGAATGGAAACATCGTTTTATTCACACATTAGAAGGAATTCCAAAGAACTAGTACATAGAACATGAACAATGCAAGGAAATTGCAAATTGGGAAGAAATGCAACATAATTTTTTATTACATCTTCCTTTGAGCATGAGAGCCTAGAAATAGATACAACATTGAAGGTGGTAAGAGACAGGATTTTTGAAGAACCTGAAGTGGATATTGTGACAACATATTAGAAAAAACAGACAGATCGACAGTTATTACACTGTTATCATGTCACAGAAGAAGAAGACCCAGCAGAAGAAAACCCATGCAATATCCAGATCCCAGAAGTTGAAGGGGAGAGGGAAGTAGAAGGTTTGAATCTAGATTCATAAGATTATGCTACACCATTTAAGATCAAGAAGGTAACTATTGGAACAGTATAAAACCCAAAGATTGCAATCATTGGAGATTATTGGGATAATCAGACAGTAAAAAGAATCATGGAGTTATTACGCGAGTACAGTGACCTGTTTCTAGCGACATTTTCATAGATGAATGGATTATAAGGAGAATTTGGAGATATGAAGATCCCTTTGAAAGAAAATTCTAGACCTATAAGATAGAGACCTTACAGGTTGAATCCAATGTATAAGCAGAAAGTGAAGGAAACAATTGAGAAGATGTTAGAGGCAGGTGTCATATAACTTGTGGAGGAATCATAATGGATCAGTCCTATGGTGGTGCATGAAAAGAAGCAAGGGGGAATCAGGATCTCTGTAGATATGAGAAAACTGAGTGATGCTTTCATGCATGATCATTTTCCTACCCCATTTACAGATGAAGTTTTTGAGAATGTAGGAGGTTAAGAAGCCTATTCATTTACATATGGATTTTTAGGATAGCAACAGAAGATAGACATAAGACAACATTTGAAACATAATGGGGATCATATCAGTATACATTTATTCCATTTGGGTTGAAAAATGCACCTACCATTGTTTCAAGGGTGGTAGTGGCTGCCTTCAAGGACTTTATTCATAAGTTTTTGGAAATTTATTTGGATGATTGGATAGTGTTTATTTTACTAAAGGATCATGTTGAATTATTAATATTGATTTTAGACAGATGTAGACAATGTTAGATTTCATTGAATATTAAGAAATGCATTTTCAACATACCTGTTGGTATTCTGTTAGGGAATGTGTTGTGTAAATAGGGTCTGTTGGTTGATCTTGCTAAAATTGTTGTCATGGTTAACTTACCACAACCTAAGTTAGTGTGCCAGTTGAAGAGTACACTTGGTAATACATGCTATTACAGGAATTTTAGAAGGGGATATGCATTGATTATTGCGCCAATGGAAAAATTGTTTAAAAGGGACATTAAGTATCAGTGGAATGATGAATCCTAGCAGAGTTTGAATATATTTAAGGTGAATATGGTGACAATGCCAATTTTAGTGTTTTTAGATTGGGCAAAGAAATTTCATGTGCATGTGGATGCATATGCAATAGCACTAGGAGCAGTATTGACACAGCCAAGAGAAGGTGATATAGATCACCATATAGCATTTACAAGAAGGAAGTTATTAGATTTATAACAAAACTACAACACTATAGAAAGAGAAGGATTTTCCATGGTATATGCCTTGCAAAAATTCAAACATTATTTGTTAGGTCAACACTTTAAGATGTTAACAGATGACTTTTCTCTTATATATTTAGTCAATAAGTCAATGTTGGGGGGAATAATATGCAGATGGCTATTTGTTTTCCAGGAGTTTGACTTTGAAGTTGTGGTGAAGCCTGGAAGATTAAATGTAGGGCCAGATCATTTTTCCAGGATAACTAATGGAGAAGAAACAACTAACTTGGAGGAAAACTTCCCAGATGCACATTTTTTTTTTTCAGTACAGATAGTTGATGAGTATTTTGTTGACATTATTGAGTTGTTGAGTACAATATTTTCACCAAAGGAATTCACTACTATGCAAAAGAAAGATCTGGTGGTCAGAGATGTAGACTACCAATTGATTGCAAGTCACTTGTACAAACTTGGAGCAGACAAAATTTTGAGGAGATGTCTTATGGAGCATGAAAGGCCTATCATTTTAGCAGAAGAACATGAAGGCGTTGTTGGAGGACACTATGCAAGGAAAGCCACTGTGCATAAGGTATTTTGCGTAGGACTATGGTGGCCAACAGTTCACAAGGATGCAAAGGAGTACTGTCAGAAATTTGATGTCTGTCAGAGAGTTGGAAAGCCATCCAGGAGGGATGAGATGCCATTGAGACCTCAAGTAACTTTGCAAGTATTTGACAAGTGGGAAGTAGAGTTTGTAGGTCCAATTAATCCACCAACAATAAGATCAGGGGATATATTTATTATTACAGTGATGGAATACTTGACCAGATGGGATGAGGAAGCAACAGTGAAGGATTGCAGTGCATATACTACAACACACTTTTTTTATTTGAACATGTAGTTACAAGGTTTGGATGCCCGAGAATATTGATGAGTGATCAGGGGACTCACTTTATCAACAATACAATCCAGGAAATGCTAGAAGAATTTGATATACATCAACAAAAGAGCACTCCATATCATCCTTAGGCAAATGGAACAATGGAAGCATTTAACAAGATATTAGAGAATACCTTGACCAAGATTTGTAATGTAAACATGGATGAATGGGAATTGAAGGTACTAGCAGTGTTATGGGCTTATAGAACTACATGCAAGAATATAACAAGGAAAACACCTTTTAGCTTGGTGTATGGACAGGAAGCAATAGTTTCCTTAGAGTATTTGATACCAAGTCTACGCATTGCAACAATTACAAATATGACAGAAAGAGGCACAACAAAAGAAATATTGGCTCAACTCATGGAATTAGAAGAAGACAGAATTGTAGCTAGTTTCCATCAGGAGGTATAGCAAGCAAACGATAAATATTGGCATGAAACACATATTAAGAAGAAGAACTTCAAGGAAGGATATATGGTTCTCCTCTATGACAGTAAATACTTGCAGCACCCAGGGAAGTTCAGGATGCATTGGCCGGGGCCATATGAGATAAATTATGTCACTGATGGAGGTGTTGTGCAGCTGAAGGATTTAGCAGGAAAGGAGATACAAGGAATGGTGAATGGTAGTCGACTAAAACTATATAGGGATAGTCAACCTATTAATCCTCAGTAGATGCCACGTGTAGAAGTTAGAGTTTTACATATTGTATATAATAGGAGTTAAAAGAAGAAAAAAGTGGGAAAATGACAAAAATCCAAAAAGAAGTAGGTAGAGGAATAAGTGGTAGACATATAATTGAAGGATACAACATGCAACAGACAATAAATTGGTGTGACATAATTCATGATATTGTGCACAGGAAAAGTGAACACATCGCGATGAGATAGAGAATGACCGGAAAAATTAAAAAAGGAGGTAAAGTGGGATACGGAAAAGTGGAATATGATAGAGAATTTATGGTAGGCCTTATAGAAGCAGGAAACATGAAGGGAAATCTTCACTGTAACTTAGAGAAGAAGTGAACTCAGGAGAGAAGTCTGAGTAAACAAACTGAATGACCAGGTATCCTTGGAGTTTTATAGCATCGATTCAGAGCACCAAAGTCAAGAATTTGCAGTATGGTGCCACCCAAGGTTGGAGCACCTAGTTAGATGTCAAGGATAACCCACAACAACACCAGATCACTGCGGGAACTAGAACCAAAAGTGGAAAACCCTAGTGTACATGCAGGATTCATGGGCGTGGACATGATTCCATCATTGAAACTAGTTAGCCCAACATTAGTTGAAAAACAAGAGCCAGAGAAAATGGATGTAAGGATGGAAGAGAAGAACCCCACTACACAGTAGTTGGGTCTGGGAGCACCACAAGATAAAAACGAGGAGGATGAGGAAAGAACATAGTCTTATGATCCTAGGTTAGAGGTCGAACCAACACAATAATCGGTCGTAGAAACAGCGTCACAAATAGAGGAACATGTGCAAGTAGAAGATGTTACAAGTGAGCCAGAGTCAGATGCAGAATCATAAGAGGATGTGTGCAAGGAAGCAGGGCCATCCACTACAACAAGAAAGGGAAAATGGAAACATTCGGTGCTGAGGTCATTGTGCCAATAGGCGTAAGTCACGATAGCATTACAGTGCGTACCAGAATGAGTGACAATCCTCCTGAATATTCTAGGATGTGTAGAAAGATTGAGGTATTCAGATCATGACGTAGTGGACAGAGACAAATTTCCTTAATTTGAGCCGTATGTATACATGGAAAGAAAATGGGCAACTGCGTCAAGATTTCCCATACTTGAACCAAAATAATGGATGACAGGTTTATAGATAATGAATTTATTGGACATCCCACATTTTGGACATAGCAAGGACGTGAACAATTGCGTCAAAATATTGATGGCATTAGTACATGGAGGAATTGTGTGGTTGGATAGGCCAGTCTCGATCGATGTGGATCTAATTGCAAAACTAACGGGTCTTCCAACAGATGGTGAGAAGCCTGCACATTATCTGGATGATAAAACTAAGGAGAAGACCTTAATAGAAGAAATGAAGAAGACATATGGAACAATGAGAGGGTCTAGAGGAATTGTAATCAATAGAATCAATGATCCTACAATAAGGTTAGAAACAAATTTAATGGCTTGCAAATTTCTAAGGAAGTTTTGCAAGGAGAAGGAACCAACAAGGGTGATAGCAGCGATCGCACAATGCGTGAAGGGGATTGTACTTAGATGGAGTCCATATTTGTTAAAATTATTTTTGGATGATTGGCAGAATGCTCAGGACCTAGGCATAGAGTTCCACTATTCATGGATACTCATACTTATTGCATTAATAGGTTGGAGGCACCCCAAATATAGTGTATTTTGTCAGAGGATCATAAAGTGTCTCACAACACAATATGCAACATTGTGCCACACATCAGTCGCAAAGGATAGGAAGGAAAACTCTAGTACATTTGCAACATATTTGGAGGAAATACAGGAGAAGGTAGTAGAGACATGGAGAATCCCACCATAAGTGGTGGAGGAGCATAAGTATATAGAAAATTTTCAGGTATCAAGGCATAATGTTTGGATTCATGCAAAACAGGATCCAAAGAAAAACTAGCTGCCGATGAGATACTACATCACTGTCGAGGAAGTTCAATGTGCCATGAAATATTGTCCAGATGAGTGGAGAGTACCAATGATGCCAAAGAAGGGAAAAAAAGGAAAATATCCAGAGAAAGATAGCACGTCGTAGAAAACCAGTAGTCTAGAAGCAAACACTAGAAACGTTGTTGAGCGCGCAAAATGTGTTGAAGGGAGCGGGACAGTGAAGAAACCAAGACTACAGAAAACCATTCCAAATCCACTTGTGCAAGAGAAATATTTCACTAGGGCCACCAATGGAGGAGAACAACCGAAGAAAAATACTAATGGAAGTAGGCAGAAGGAAACAAGTGTTCATGCGCAAGATGAAAAAGGAGGAAGAGACATCCCCAATACAGAGATACCTACAACTTCATCTCAGACAGGGACTCTGCAACATAAGAGAACCATGTTGCAGATAGGAGGACAGAGGAAAAATATGAAGGCACACAAATATGTCTCATAATTCACCATTACAAAAGATAATGTCGAGATGGTGGCAGAGAAAGTACAAGACTACGTATTAGAATCAATGGATGACGTGGAGAAGTAAAGAGACCAGATCATACAAAAACTATCATAAGTGAAGGAAAATTTGGTGCAACTACAACTAAGCACAATACAATACAAAGAAAAGGTGTAGCCCAAATAGATTGTTCAAGAGCAGACAGTCCCAGCGCAGGAAACAATTCAGATCATAGCGTCAGAGAGTGATACTCTTCCTATCACTTAGGATATGTTGCAGTTAGAAGAGGAGACAACACAAAAAAATATAAAGGATGTTGATTGTTTGGACTTGGTGATTGGCCAAGATCCCTAAAAAAGTGTTGTACAAATTGCAAGTTAGCATCGCATAGGAAGTCCAATCTAGAGCACGTGCATATGCGACAGAGTTACAAACAGCCAAGGACATAAGAGACATGTTGAACATAACTCTCAATGAATTTTAGGTTGAGAATAATGAGAAAAAGAAGCGCGTGGGCCAGATAGAGTAGCGTATTGAAGAAATTTTTAATTCAATTCCAGACAACACACAAGAAGGGGCGCACTTACAGACAGAGGAGAAAATTGGGAAGATCGCACAAGATATGGAAGAGTATAAAAGTCGCATAATAGATATGATGGCACAATTGAACCCAAACATGCCATTGGAAGTGAGATCACAGAGAGAGAAGAAATTTTCAAGGCACATAGAGGATATGGCGCAGAAAAGGAACTTGCAAAATTGTACGACAAAAGTGCACAAATATGGACAATTTCGCAAGAGGATGAGAAGTTGTAAGCATTAGAACGAAAAGAGGAAAGTATCAATTTAGTTGAATAGGAGCTGAAGCAGAAGAAAAAGGCTATGAAAATTTAGGAGAGGTTGAGGAGAACACAAGAGGTCAAGAATTTACTGGCACAGTTAAAAATGATGCAGACAGAAAAGAAGATGAGGCGAGCTTAGCTAGAGCCACTGTAGGAAGATGCAGAGAAGATATTAACAGAAATGGATGCAACCATGAGCCGTATGGAAACTCTTAAGTTGGAGGTTGAAGAGGTGATGAAGGACCATCTCATTGCGCAGACTATGGAGTCTATTGCAAAGAAGAGTGTTTTTGGCACAGGGGTAGACCCGAGGTTCAACTCTAATAATGCACCAACAAACCCTAACTACTGGCCCTTACGACAACACCTGCGAAGTAGATGAAGTCTCACCCGAAGTAGCAATAGGGGGGTTGCAGGACACAGGTGTCTACAACCAGAGGAAATGCAAGATGATTCCAAAACAACAACACAAAATAGCCTAGAGATTCTTAACAATATTATGTCTAACTTCGTGAAGTGAGTTATATCTAAAAATAATAGTGCAATGACAGTATAAAAGGTAGTAAATAACAAAGCATCAACCACATAGAACAACAAGATTTTACGTGGTTCACCCTCTCCCTAGGGCTACGTCCATGAAACTGTGTTTATTGATAGAATAAATGAATATATACGATTCTATCAGCGCACTCAACTACAGATCCTTCTCTCTCTTCCTCCTTATTTCCTATCTATGTCCACCCAACTGCAGAGACGATCTTCGCACCCAGCTGAACACCCAAAATACAAGAATACTATAAAACATAACACTTTTACCTCTCAACAAAATTATCACCCCTATCTCACTTATATCTTCTCAACTCTTCTAGACCTCTATTTATACATTCCATGACTCTTATAAAACCAAAGGTCGAAGCCCAGGTGCCAAAACCCTAGGTCCACATAACCCGCATTTTAAGGAATTCATCGACTTGTTCTTCCTTCTTCTCTGCAAGGTGCTCCAAAGCACCCATTAGTGTCTTCTTCCACTGGTTGACTTTTCCACAATCTATCTTCTTTGCTTCTTTGTCTTCCTTGATATTCTCTTTCAAAAACTTGCTTTCCTTTACTTCGTTCCTTCCTTTATGTGTCTTTAACCACTTTGATCCTTCCTCGGTTTGTGTGCCTTTCGCGCACTTCATAATTTTTCTTTTCTTCTTCCTTAATCTTCGCTTTCTTCCTTAATACATGTCCAAGGGCCAACAGGCCCTGAAAAATCACATGTGACTCATCCTGAGTCATTGCAGGGATGATTCTTTTGTATTACTTCGACTGCAGACTGCGCGGAGAAGCATGTGATTTCTGCTCTATCCCTCCCTATAGCATGCAGACTGTATTTTATGTGTATGGTACCCAATTTCAACTACACTTGGTACCTAGACCCTTCTTCCTTTTCTTTTACTGAGAGTTGTGAGGCAGTTGGTTGTCACAATACAACTTCAACCGGCTCCCATTTACTAAACCATTATTCCATTCTCCATTAAGAGTCTTCAACTATGTAGTTCCACCTTCTGTAACATAGGCAACCTTGAATGGCCCAAGCCAATGTATCCTGAACTTTCTTGGATGATTCATGAACTTGATGTCATATAAAAGTACCAAATCTCATTGTTTAAATTTTTTCTTCTTGATATGTTTGTCATGGTAGTCCTTTTCTCGTTATTTTTGTACCTGCTGATGAAATCCTGCAATGAACCTGTCTTCCTATAGTTCCATCAACTACACAATCCTATCTTGAACAATGTTGGTGTCATCCATACCTATAAATGCTGCAATTCTTAAACTAGGAACCAAATATTCCATAGGTACCACTTCTTCCAGGCCATAAACTAACTTGAAGGGAGTCTGCATTTTTAATTTTTTGAAAGTAGTTCGATAAGCCCATAACACTGCTAGAATTCTCAAATCCCAATCATCTCTGTTAACACTGCAAATCTTAGTTACCGTTGTCTCCAAAATATTATTGAAATCTTTGACTGTACCATTCGCCTATGGGTGATATGGTGTACTTTTCTAATGGTGAACTTCGAATTCCTGAGTCAAGGATTCAATAGTTTTGTTAATGAAGTGTGAGGCTTGATCACTCATAAGGGTCTTTGGGCATCCAAATCTCTTTATGACATCATCAAAGATGAACCGCGCAGTTGTAGCTACACTGTAGTCTGTTAAGCCCTAATATTGGCTCATTACCACTTAATTGGGGCATATTAGATTAGTAATGTTATTTTATTTATGTCGGATTTAGGCCATTAGTTGTAATTTAGATTAGTAATGTTATTTTATTTATGTCGGCTTTAGGCCATTAAACCTCCTAGTCTCCTATATATACCCAGGAGACATTTTCATTTTGAATCATCTTGTACTTGAACATTTAAGTGGGGTAAAAGGAGGTTACCCCCTCGAAGAGGCTTATTATCTAATATTATCTCTTTTTCAAGGCGTTGAGTACTTTTCTTTAGGTTTTTCTATGCTATATTGATGTTTGGTTCTTAACATATGGTATCAGAGCTCAAGGTCTTGGGGTTTCGCTGCTACATCTGAGACACCGTGGAATTTTCGCTA